>APFE031465831.1:0-16748 GCA_000404065.3 Pinus taeda | reverse complement strand
TATCCAATTTGACCGAGTTAAAGTGTTTACATAACATTACGTTACAACATCTCTTCCATAGGGTGGTGCACCTCTCAATGCAATTAAAGTTAAATTATACATTAGATTCAGGCATGATCATATTTTAACTATTTAATTATGTTAAGGAAATGTGCATATTCTATACTTTCTATAGTTGAATTCATAATTTCTCATCAGGCGTAGATTTGCAAGGAATTCTGTTAGGGCACTCCATGGTGAAAAGGTCACTGGTTCGAAACCGCGTGGGAAAAAAATCCATGCATGCTAAGGGTTGGTGTGGCCAAGGCCGATTGCAATCCTTGAGTGATTCTAACATCTTAGATGCCCTTAGTAATGGTTACTCAAGCCACAGGATAGGCATGTCAATCATTTCAAGACTCACATTATGTAATAAAAAAATTTACAAAAGAAAATTGAATTTAGAAGTAATAAAAAACACATATTCTTTCCCATTAAACCTAAATATACATATAAATTAGCTTGGATCCATCTTAACTTGAGATCAAGCATTAAGAGGGATCAAATATCTAAAGGTCTAAAACATTCCTCAAATTGTTCACTCAAAAAGATATTTTCATCTCGAGAGATTTGATCTCTCTCGGTGTTTGATAGGTTTGGAGTTAAGATAGATCTAGGCTGGTTATATATATTTAGGTTTAATCCGTAAAAATATTAAGATGGATCTATGTTGGTTATATATATTTAGGTTGAATGGGAAGAATATTTAATTTTTGTTAATTATAGATTCCAATTTAGGTTTAAAAGGTAAGAATATCTGTTTTTTATTCATTTATGTATTCAAATTTGGGTTTAATAAGTAAGAATATTTGTTTGTTATTAATTATAGAGTATACGAAATATTCTTAGCAAATACATCGACTGAGATAAGCCACAAGAAGGGTTGCAAACTTGCACCAATATCTGTGTGGAGGTGGAGCTAGACAAGTGTTTACCAACAGTCATAAATATAAACCTAGATAATTGATCTCATATATAAGAAGTTGATTGCAATCAAATTCCATTTAAATGCAAGATTTTCCATGAATATAGCCATTTCACACGTGATTGTAATAATAAGGTAGAAGGGAAGCTAAAGTAGAGTAATAATGGATAATAATGGCAGCAATAAAATAGGAGAAGAGGCCTTGCAAGGATGAACAACCAAGATCCTCCTAAAGCGACTACAAGGCAGAAAGGGCAAGGGCCCATGTCTCCAAAAAAGTAAAGGTAAATGCCTAGAGAGGGAACCTATACTATTAATAATAATAATAGATCCCTAGATCCAAACAATAGCTTCAATATCTTGAAACATTTTCTAGAAAAATAGGAAATCCTAACTACTAAAATGATGATGAAGAAGGCCCCAAGCCCCACGAAGCCCTCTTCTCTTGTAGCGCCAGAAGGGATGCTCCCTTAGAGTAAACCTCTATGGGGACTCAAGTGGAGGATATAGATTCATAAGAAGAAGAATTCCACTCCCCCAAGGCCCTAAAAACTAGGGGTTCAAGGTTACCAACAAGATTTGAAGATGAAAAATCAGACGCGATCAAGGAAAATGAATCAATCCATCCAAAATGGTAAGTATAAACATCAATAAGAACATCCTTGGCCTCCATTCCAAAGGCAACAAAACACACAATAAATGATGAAATTCCTCTTTTGGAATTGCAGGGGATTAGGCTTCGATAAATAGATGTCTAAATTTAAATATATAATAAAAAAGGAAATGTTGGCCATCCTCTTGCTCCATGAGACAAATATGGGGGAAGAAGAGACCCTTCAAACGTTTTCAAAATTTTGGAAGAATTCTGATCTTAGAGTGACTGGATCACATGGGGCTTCTAAGGGGCTCTAAATTTGGTCTATCTCTATTTTCAAGTTTATTGACTCACATTTGGTGCATCATTTATTGATAGTTCACTTGCTTCATCTCCCATCAAACAAGGAATTTATTGTTGTTAATGTATATGTGCATAGTCACCCCCACCGTGGGTGCCAATGTAGTCTTCCAATTGACAAGACTGCTCTTGGAGACTTGGCTCTCCACGTGGGGGGTCATGCATCAACCATAGCTTAGTTGTATGCTCCATTAAATTCTCTCATGCCTAGAGCCTTTACCGTAATGCAATCCAATACCATAGTGTTTGGTTTATGATCATGTTTGATGATTATAAGGCCATTCGACCTCAGGGTGAATATTGTTGGCCTAATGCTCCACCATGCAAAGGTAGTATTCATTCATCTGGTTTAATGGAGAATCACAATATTCTTTAGTTTTCCATTCGAGCCATGGTGTGGGATAATTCCAATGTTGATCCTCCTCGCAATTCTCTAGCAGCTAGGATTGATGCCTACAATTGGGGTTTTACTATCTTCATTTGCATGGATGTTGGGGTTGGACGTGCATTAGTCTTGGGGCAACCGATGACATATAGAATTTATTTCGTTGCACAGGGGCTCCAATTCAGCACTAAGGCTTACCTTTCGGACTATTGGCAATTGGCTAATTAGTGGAGTTACTACGTTGGAAGGCATGTAGGTAATTTGAAGCAATTCCTTCGATTTCTCAGCCTTTTCATGTTAGTGAAGAGAATAAGATTTGTGTCGCTGCTTCTAGGAGGCCATAGAGTTTGTAAGAAGGTAGCTCGTCTGTCACACTCAAAGCATCGTAGACGCTTGAGGCTTCGGGGTGTCAGGATGGAGTTCCTGTTGTGTGTGATCATTGGACAAGGAAGGAGTACCTGTGGTGTACAGTTGAGGCTGAGGCATGTTTAGGAAGGATCTCCCACTGTGTGTGCTCAATGGGCCGAGGAGGGGCCCTTGTTATGCATGTTTGTGGCTGGTGGCTTGTGGTTTGTAGCTCATGGCTCATGGCTTATAGATTGTGACTCTCTGCAACTCATTTTCAGTCTCAAGTCTTCCAGGATCATTTAAGTAATTGGTCATTTCTTATGTGGGTTCTAGTTCATTTACATAGGATAGTTTCATGTTAAGCACATTTACTACTAGTTTTGTGGCTCCAAGCCAAATTTCTAGTTTCTATGTATCATTCCACAAATCATTTTCACTCTTGCTTATGGTGTTGAAAAACATTTTAGTAAAAATCAGTGTATGTAATATCAAGTCTTTAAAATGGTGGTTTTGAGTTGGTTTCTCTACACGGCATCCCTTAACACCATGTACAAATTGTTTTTACTTATTTTTATCAATAATTGAATGTCGATCTTTACACATAAAAAATGTATATGTGCCTATTCAATAGACATAAAAGTTCAATTATTAAGTCTCTCTCCTAGACCTCAGAGGCTCCACTTGAAATCAAGATTGTATTATGGCATGGGATTTTAATAAAACCTACCATCCTTATGGGAAAAATGTAGGATCCGATTTTCGATATTAGTTTCAAGCAATTTTAGAGGATCTCATTACTTAGATAGATCTAATAGTTATCAAGGTTAACAAATTTACATGGAATAATGGTAGAATTGGCCTAGGGAATATTGTAGCCCACCTAGGAAGACTTTTAGTTTCATGTTCCTTTTTAGCTCAAGACTTTTAGATCTCCTCTAATATTCTTCCCTGGGCGAGTTCAATTCATCAACCATTTTCTCTTAAATTATTGCAAACAATAGACTATGGGTCGTTTCCCTTCTGCTTCTCTCTTCTTTGGATCTAAAGGGAATATTTCTCAGATTTGGTAATGGAAACATGGAGTAGGTAGGAAATTGGTTTTCTAATTACATTTTAGGGAAAAAATATCTAAAGTTAGTCATTAAGCACACAATAAAAATAATAATGAATTAAGGAGGCCAAAATAAACATGCATAAATCAAATCTGGCAGAATCTAAAAGTAAAATAGAATAGGGATCCATTGCAAAGGAGCTTCTACAATACAAGCACGCAAAATTCAAGTCCTTCCATCATGTGCTAAGATTAGTAGGAAGAATGGTGCCTTAAGCCTTGCATCTTATGGCTGCTAACTAGCGATCACAACACTGAGTTCTTCCATAACAAAGATAAGGAATTGGTTTGGAGGAATAATATTAAATTTGTTAGCATGGATGAATTCTAGATCAAGGACTTTAAGGGGATCCAAAGGGTAGTTGTCGATTACTTCATTTTCTATACTTTTCCCAACCTATAATGAATTCAGAGATCGTTTAGTACATGCTAGATAAAATCTGAAATTGGTGCCTGAAGATGGCAATTTAGACTTGTTGTGAAGCATTACAAAACAAGAAATCTAAAAAATGGCATTTTCTCAAAGCGTGAACAAAGCTCTAGTTCCATATGGGTTTTTATCCCACTTTTATTAGGCATATGGGGATGTCATTAATTTTGATCTTATTTTTCTAGTGGATTACATCTTCAAGCATGATCGTATGGGAGGAGGGATTAATTCGTCCTTTATTGGCTTGATTCCAAAAAAAGTCAATATGGCCTCATTCCCAAGATATAGACTAATCTCTTTATTCAATGCTTAATATAAGATTATTTCTAAAATTTTATCATAGCACATAAAACCTTTCCTTCCCAATATCATCTTTAAGAATCAGGGGGGATTCATGGGCCAAAGGCACATAATAGCTAATATCATATTAGTCCAAGAAGCAATATATTTAAGCACTGTAGGAAGGATAAATTATGTTCATCAAACTTGATATGGAAAATTCATTTAACCGTGTCACTTGGGACCTTTTATTAAAATTTCTATCTCAATTTGGCTTTAATGGGAGATTTATAAAATGGATGTAGGTTTGTGTCTCCTCTCCTTTGATCTCCCTCTTGGTGAATGGCCACTACTAAATCTTTTTCAAAGCCTCAATAGGGCTCCATCAAGGGTGCCCCTTGTCACCCTTCCTCTAAATCTTGATGGCATATTCATTAAGTCGGTGTCTTGAATATGAACAAAGGAATGTCAAGCTTCCATCTATAAGATATGTCTCAAGAATCAAGAGTATAGATCACTCTAAATTTGCATATGATACCTTCTTTTTGGGAGGAGCCTAATTAATTATTACAAAGCGCTGCAAGCGAATTCCAAATCAATATATATTTGCTTCTAGAGGTCTTATTAGTCATAGAAAATCACAAATCTATTCTTGGAATATTATCCCCGTTCTTCATAAACGTTTGGTTCTTATTCATTGGTTCCATCCGACAACCTCTTAGAAATATTTTATATGTTTAGGGTTTATGATCCATTTAAAATACTACTCTTCACAATCATGGATAGGAATTGTTGTGAAATTCAAGTCCAAGCTACAACAATGGGGACTGATTTGGTTGAACTCAGTTGTGAATCAAGTTCTTATTAAAGTGGTATTATCAATATTTCCTTTTTACCAGTTCATAGTTCTCCTATTGCTAACTAGGATTATTAGTGTACTAGTTAAAATTATGAGGAAATTTTAATTGGAGGGTGGTATGTAGAGCAACAAAAAGTTTCATCACATCAAAGTGGCTTGGGTATCTATTACATGTCAATTTTTCTCCATGACACTTGATCAGTTTATGGTTCTGTTTACCATCATGAACATGTTTGATTGAACTCACTTAGAAGTAAAACAACTAAAAATATCTTGAAGAAGATGAGAAATTTGGGAATAATAGTTGTCACACCTTGTCAAGTTTCACCTATGCTGATTTTCCTAGCTTTCCCATGCATTTCTAGAATTAACTATGAGAATACTGTAGAGATACACTCTTTCTTCCACTATAAACCATGAGAGTGAATTCAACAATGTAAACATAAAATGTACATTCTATAAATGTAGTTGTTCGAATATTTCCCAACTGAAAGCTTCTAGCTGATGACTATTCGAACTATAACCCTCAAATGATGCATCTTTATCCCTTTCCTCATGGAAAACTAATCTCTCAATTAGGGGATCTCACCCTCCTCTTTTGGATCTAAAACTTCTTCCTCTTGGCCTATAAAATTACTAGAGGGTTAGAGGAGGTTAGAAATAAGAGAATATAAACTTATGCTAGTAGTTTGAGATTAGAAATATTGTCATCTAAGGAGTAGAATGAATGCATTTGGGAGGAACCTCATGACATCAAGGCGAAGGGTGTAAGGCTCCTCTTTATCTTTGATTAATAGAAATGAACACTTTCTCCCATTGATTTGTCTTATTAGAATGATGAATGGTTTATAATTGTTTACAATGTTGATTAAGGAAAATTCAATTCGTAATGTCCTTGATCATTAAGTTAACTTTTGCCTCGATTATTATATCGCATTTGATTTTGATCCTTTTATGGTGTTATCACCCAGGTTGTCCCTGGGCTCCTATTAGGGATACGACCGAGGTAACCACAAACCAATCTTCTGATTGCAGGTTCTAGCCCACCTGCAATTGAAGAGGGCTCTCTCCTTTAGATTCAACCTTAGTTGATCTAGATCCAACCTTAGTTGAGGATTTTAGGCTAGCTTCCTAACTTCAAGGGAATATTGACTGTGATTGGAAGGAAGGTAGGATTTCTGAATAAAGAGGCATAGTAAGGTGTTATAAGTTTTGAACCATTGGGCATGGAGTCACAGATTGAGGCATGTGAGCGTTTTCTTGGTCACAAGGGAATACGGAGCGGGATAGCCACGCAGGATACAATACTCAGTCTGCTGAAAGTACGGAATGAAAATCAGGGATGAAAGGGAAAACAGAATCATTTCATCATGCTGACAAAGGGGAGAAGTGGATGAGTGGGATCCCATAGCAGTTAAGAATTCCAAAGACATGCACTCATATATGAATGAAATAGGGTAAACCAGAGCATTTAATAATTCTAGCTCATAACTGTTTTTGAAGAAAACATCGAAAATTGTAGAAATTGAACTTAAGGTGTATTGAAACAAATCTTAATCTATTCTTTTTTCCTGCAACTTAGAAAGGCGGAAAGATGATAAAAACATAAAGTAGACAAGGAATAATAACACTTATTGGATCATACAGAGACACAGGAATTCCATGATAATTCCTTGGCCAAGAGAAAGCAGCAAGTTGTTTCGCAATCCATGCTTTCAGCAATCTTTGATTATGAAAAATATGACAGTTATAGTGCGAGTCTTTACTCAGAAAAATTACTGGAAAGGAAACTGACCAACAACTACTACTACCAACCAACCAACCCTTCACAATCTCGCTTCGGGTGGTATTTATAAACAAAATATCAGGAAGACATAATTACAAGTGACCTTGGCAGGTCTGCTTAGAACTCTTCAAAAATCTAAATGTTGCTGGTATTAAATGCAAGTAAATCTTTTTGGCTGCGCTGGGGGCAGCTGAATCGGAACAGGTGACGAGGTGGCTATTGGGGACCAGATGCGATGCTGCTGAAGTGAATGAGCTTCGGGGCTGCAGTTTGGCTTTGGTGTGAATTGAATGTGCAATTATTATGATTTGAGAGCTTCAAGTAATTTCGCTCTCCTTCTGTGAATCTGCTGGAAGATTTTCAATTTTCTCTTGCTTTAGGTCGCCGCTCAAGATATTTTCTGATACACTTTGCCGCTACATTGATGGTTTCTGCCGTCCACTGATACTCTTTGACACGCTTGATACTTGCTAATTTGATCTGATACACTTTAAATTCTGTGAATGATCTGCTGCTGTCTTCAAACCGGATCCTTTGGCACGTTTGGGAGATTTTCGTGCTTTTTCGGCACGTAGTGGGCTCGACAACCGGAAGATTCCCTGAAGATTCCTCGAAATGGTCTATATCCCGTAGCGATGCGCGAATAGCGCTTCGCGCTATTCGCACATCGGAAACTGCCTCTGTTTCTTCATCTGGATCTCCGAAGTGCGACTTTTCTTCCTGCGTGAAGCTTTTTCAGCTTTTCTGGCTGTTGACGTAAGCATGCCATCGGCTGTACGGCGGATGAAGTCAGTTGTGGGTCCTTGGTACAGCGCGACGTGGTGAGGTGCTGGATAGACTATGGCGAAGAGACTTCGATGCGATATCAGGATATCGCGTCAGCGAGAAAGAGGGGGATCATTAGGTTGGGAATTTTGCGCTTGCGACTGTTGATATGCGATATCGCGATATCGCATCGGTGGAGAGGGAAGGTGGACAGATTGGACAATCGGCGTTTTGTGATCGCTGATCGCCGATATCAAAATATCGCATCGGCGGGGGACAGATGGGCTATGTTTTGCATGAATATGAGAGTGCGAGGTTGTGACGCAAAAATGGTCTTGAGGGGCAAAAGGTAAGTAAGGGGGTGTGAAGGTCATATAAGGTTTCGGAAGGGGTCTGACTACCTCGGGGGACTTTATACTTTGGAAGGAGTCCATCGTATTTTGGGAAGTGGTTCAGGGGTCGGGGCTCTTGCTTAGTTTATGATAAACTGAACAATTCCCGGGAACTGATATGGTTATTTTTCAACCAGGGGGGATATTACATAAGGGATTTTATTTACTATTAATACGGGGACGGGAAACATAGGGAGCTACATAATAATGTTAGTGGTTAATATGGAGATGATAAGAAAGCGCTAAGTTCGAGAGACTTAGGCTGTTACAGGGGGTAGGACCATACTTCGGGAGAAGATATGGAACACCTTTGAGTAAAGCAGATCTTTACTCAACCAGAGTGATGAAGATGATGAGCTCAAGAGGTGTCAAGTAGATCTTGACCTCATTTGGGGATGTTAGTTAATGATTGGGGAAAACAGAGAAGGGAAGTCAGTTATACCTCACTTGAGCCTTTTTTCTTACAGATCTTTGCTGATTATGTTCTGCATGATATGATACCTGAAAACTTGGAACTGGTCAGCAATTCAATCAGCCTCAGAACTACCTACCCAACCTACTTGCCTAGCATTTTTTCTTCTTTTGATTGGGGGTGCACTTAGATTTGCAAACCCATCATACATTTTCTTTTGATGCTTTCCTATCTACATACTACCCTTATTTCTTCCAGAGCCCAGATTAAATTGTTGGACTCTTCTGTTTCTCTACCTATCTAAAAGTCTGCCAAGATTAAACTGTTTGGACAGACTTACAATCTCTATATTCTAAAACAAGAAATTTAAACCTAGGGAGACCAAGATTAAACTGTTTGGACCTCCCTTTAACTAAAAGTAGCGATACTGGGATAAATTTACAAAATTTGAAGGCAATTGAATGAACTTGAAGTAGCCTTCTTCATTTGGAGACTGTTTGAGAAAATATGGAGCGTTGCAGCAAGCAAAGCACAACATATTTGGCCTGTGAAATGCCAATCATGGAAAATGAATACCTGTTGCAGCAGGAGTTAACAGTCCCTTTTGTAGTGCCCTTCCTTTCCACATTTCCAATACACCACCTTCATAAGTTTTCCTAGAGATTTAGAACTCCATCTAGATTTAGATATCCCACTCAATGACTTATTTTTGTTTCTATTCTGGGACCATCCTCATACAGACAAGGTATCACCATTCTGGCTCTCCATATTTTTCCATCTCATCTCCTCCGTCATCAAGGATGAGACTATTTCATCAAACTACATGGCAGTTGCATTGCTACCTATTGCAAGAACCAGACTATCCCACGAATCTAGTAGAGAACACATCAAACTATGCACTTATCTTCATCTGAGATTTTGATATCAACAGATGATAACTGACTTACCATAGTATTAAACGCATTTAGATGCTCTGTCACCGAGTCTCCATCTTTCATCCTCAGGTTATACAGTTTTTTCCATAGGAAGAGTTTATTCACCAGAGACTTAGATTGGTACAAAATCCCTAACTTGTCCCATAGAACCTTTGTCGTAGCTTCCCCTGATACATTCAACAACACTAAATCTAAGACACACAATTGCATTGTGCCCTTTGCCTTCCGATCCAACTTCTTCCATTCTTCATTAGACACTCCCATTAGTTTAGTACCTAGATCTACCTCGATCCACTAATCTTTATCCACCAACAGATCCTCCATCTTGAGTTTCCACAACTCAAAACTATTACTATTGAATTTTTCGATCTCTATCTTTCCACTACTCACCATCTTCTTTCACCACCAGAATCAATCCCATAGATCTCCCACTGAGTGGAGTCTACCATAGGCTCGAGTGAAACCCCTTATCCATAAAGGCATCCCCTTCAAGCCAAAATATCTATAATACCAAATGTAGGTTTTCACCCTGTACAGAAATTACCTGCATATGAATTATAAAACATAGAAAATAAACAATGCGAGAGTATAACACATAAAAAACATATACACACAAATTTTTCCCTAGATCCCAAAATCGCGACTACCAGCTTGAATTTTCATTATGTTGCTTTCAATTTTATAATACATATTTATACATGCCAAGGCATCCAATACCATGGACCGAAAGCCATCGCATCCAAAACCATGTGCGAAAATCATGCACAAAACAATAGGTAGGTCTGCCCAACCTAGTATAGGGTCCAAAACGAAAATCCCAGGGTGCTACCCTAGACCCTGTAGAGGGGGGCTACCCGCCCCCCTCAAACTCCCTATGACTCCCCCCATTACGTAATCGGTGCAACGAAGGGGGGGCTCCGCCCCGCTTCTAACCCCCCAGTTAACTACGTGGACTAGTAACGGAAAGAATATAACACAACCCAACATTGAAAATATGGAATCCCTAACTCATAGGTAGAAATATTGAGAATAGAGAATTTCCCACTAGCATCATCACCATGAAAACTAAGCCTACAAATCAGAAACCTTATTCAAGGGCATGTCTTTTTGGAAATCAGTGATGGTGGAACAACCCGGTTTTGGTAAGATGGATGGCATAAAAGACTAAAATTATGTAGTTGGTTTGATCTCACTAAGATACTTCTCTTTATGGTGGAAGAAAGGGGCATCACTATAAAATAATCTTGAACATAATGATTGGGGACAGGTCAATAGAAAAAATGGAAAACTAAAGAGGACTTGCAACCTTACAACAACAACTATTCTCATGAAGGATTCCTATGGATGAAGATTCAGACATTCTGAGATGGGGATATTATCCAAAAGGATTGTTTATGCTGAGATAAGATTATCAACTCTTAGAAGAGCACCACCATCTTCAAAAAGAACACATATGGAGGAAAATATGCACACTAAGCCTGTGGTCGAAAGTATCCCAATTTTTATGGTTTATAGGGTGAAGAAGAATCCTAACTTGGATCAACTCCAAAAAGGGGCACTAATGAACCATCATATTATATTTTTGTGAAAAAAGGGTGAAGATATGGAACATCTCCTTAATAGTTACCCCTTTGCATCCTTCCTCTAGAAGAGAGTTAACAAATTATATGGTTATATAGATCATAATCACAAAAACATCATTAAAACCAAACAACAAGGTATCTAGCCATTTTATCTAGCTCTGTGGTTAATCAAGCATGGGTCTTAACCCCTACATTCACGATGTGGTCTATGTGGAAGGAATGTAATACGAGGATCTTTAAAAATATGAATCTAACAATAGATTAGGTATGGAAATGGGATTTCTGGAATATAAAGTAAACCATGTTTTCTAAATATTGGCACCTTAACAATTTCCACGGTCAAACTCACAAAGATTTGATTCTGAGAAAGCATGATCTTTCCCCAAGTATGATGTCGCCTACAACATAGAAACCAATCCTACCTCTCATCTTCATCAACAATTTATACCCCTCCTCTACAAGGCTTCATCAAAATTAATTTTGATGGTGCCTCTAAAGGGAACATGGGAGAGAAGGTTTTATTGGTTTATTTCAAGATTGGGGGAACTAAGGGCTAAAAATATTTGCATCAAATTATAGTCATGCGAGTAAAAAAGAAGTGGAGTTCTACACTCGTGAGAGAGGCTTATTACTAGCTAGGGTGAAGGGCTTCATTATGATTTTACTAGATGGAGACTCTCACTTAGCTATCAAAATGACTTATAAGCTCATTCAAGGAACCTCCAATGAAAAGATATCAAATAGATGGAAACGATCGAGGTTAAACCAATGCATACGCTGTCTATTTTAAGACTTCTACTTTGCGATACACACTCACACTAGATGCTTAATAAATCTTCAAGAGAGTTATAGTAACTTTCTTATCTTTAGAATAAATGTACATATAATTTTCCTGGGATTGAAGATTATCAATGCTATGAAAAGTATATGTTTCCTAAGCATAAATTTAAATTTGAATTTGTTGGTAAGAAGAATGGGGTTATTGAGGGACAAGTGACGTAGGTGACTACAAAAATTATCCAAAGGAGACATAGTTCTTCCACCATGAAGGTGGTTTGAGCTCACATTATGGATCCTAATATAAGTTGAATCCATTTTTCACAACTGTTGTGCCAAAATCTCTGGTAAAGTGGAAGGTTTTCATTTATCTCAGCTTATTGTTGGGTATTATAATACTAGAGATATGGATAATTATCTTTTAATAGCAAAAATGTTTGAGATACATGGAGTAGCTTTTTATTATATTTGTTTCAATAAGAAAGCTGTAGAGCAATCATCTACTACAAAATGTTCTCCAGAAAAGTTAATAAATCAAGTGATACCTATCATCCAAAAATCCAAGATTCTTCTTGCTAGGGAGAATGCTCTTTCTTGATTTGATGAAGTTGTATATGCATAAGTTCTTAATAATTCCAACCTTTGGTTGGTAGAAGATAGTCTATATCAGAAGATTGAACCCATGTGTGATTTTACTTATTTGAGGATGAATCAACATTTTTTTTGAAGGTAAGAATTGAGGTAAGTTTGATTCTTTGTGAGAAGAATGTCTCAACAAAAGGTTGTATCGATTTCAAGGGATAAAAGGAAGCTAGGAAATTGACTAAAGATCTAGCTAAGTCGAAAACATTGGGAATGGGAAGAAAATATTTACATAAACAAGAAATCAAAAACCCAACACCTAATGATCAAATCATTAGAACATAATGGGCCATTAGTAGAAAGGATTCCATGTATTCTCAATGATATTGAATATTTCAAACAAGATATCTATTCTCGGTGACGATCAACAAATATGTTTAGGAAAATTAGAGGTAAAATAACCATTATGACTTGGGCAACTCATGCATCAACTATAAGAGGCGTGATGGCCTATTATGAGAGAGTTGTCAATAATTATAATAAACCTCGCAAGCTCAGATACATCAATAAGAACAACCCCAACATCCACACAAGTTTGGTGAGTGCTCCCACTATTGGTGATGTCATGAAATTGCAGATAAAGGTTGATTAAGAGACGACAAATATTGTGGATTGACACTTTAAAATTTTGTCCATTGCTCTACCATTTATTCATCTTTTATTACAAATGAATGCATTAAGGGGAAGCCAATGGAGGAATTCATGTCTATAAAAAATAATGACATAGTGTTGTAATGGCTAAAACAACCCCAAAATTTGACCTTTTTCAAAATTTTGGAGTCCCCATGCTAGACTCCTCGATCTTTGTCTTTGGTATTTTGTGGCCTCTCATTATCCCCTACATCCCCAAGTCCTTCCGATATTTAGAAACTCTCATATCTCAAGGCATACCTCAAGTTATATCTCCTGAGTCATCAGTCACACTTGGAGACCTGAACCTAACCCATAATGATGCCACCTATGACCATCCTCCTTTAGGTCGCATATGACTGCCTATCTACATTAATTGACTCTTTTTTGTGAAGGTAAATCCCCTCTCTTGACAGAGGTGATCCCTCTAGCCCAATCAGTGGTTCTGGCAAGAAAATAAACAAATCAACATACACTTTCCTATCTTATGTTTAACAAATGCAGAGAGGAGGAGAAACCAAACTCGCTCTAATGCTAATCACGCAATCCTTTGGAGATGGCTTTGATTACTTCGCTTCTAGGCTCACTTATTACTTGTTCTTCCTATTCGAGTACCTTCAAGAAAGATCAAAGAGAAACACAAGATACAAGAGCATATATGGCATCCATAAAACATAAGCTACTTAATATATCAAGGAGTATTAAGCGAAAAGCATAAGCATTTACACAATTATGGAAAGTGAACATCAGATGTATATATCAATAAGCTAAAAAGGGAAGCATACAATATATGGCTTGATGTTGGAGACCTCCTTTTGTTGGATGTCCAAGTCCAACCAAAGTCTCTTCAAGCACTCCTTCTCCAAGTTAGAATGGGTAGCGTTTGGGCATAATCTCGGTATAGGAATGCAGGCAATCAATGATCAACCATTCAGGGATGGAAGGGAGTTGTTTTATAGGAAGGGAGAGGGAGTTAGGGATCAATAAAAGAGGGAGGAAGGTCTAGATCTGAAGGGGAAGGTCCATAACAATAATATCAAGAGCTCCAAATGGGAGAGCTCAACCATATCTACAACAACCAATATCCATCTCGCTGTTCTCGTAGTTTCTAGCACACGGAGCTTCTCCACCATTTTGGGAAAACCTACCAAAAGAGGTTCAGGAAGGGTTTTCATATCAAAACCCACGCTGGAAGCACTACCGTAAAATAGTGCAACCTGCCATTAGCACGGCTAGGCAATGGAGCAATGCGCATTGGCCGTAAAAATTACGGTCTTAGGTAACCTTCTTCATAATTGACGCAGGGAAGTTTTGATTTGGTTTTTTAGGGTTGTTTTTTTCTATGTATAATGATGGATATACTTCATAGTTTTCAAAATTTCAGCACTTCGGGATATGGAACAGGAAGTGAATATGAGGTGTGACAAAATACTATGGAACAGATGCCCCCTAAAGCATGAAGGCATAACAAGGAGTGATGACTGAGATGCTTTACAAACCAAGGCAAGGACTAAAACAACAGCATTAGGAGACCTGCAAATCAAGCATATACATATACATATACATATCTGACATCTCTGATAAACATGCCTAGTGATACATCAATATGCATCTAATGATACATGAATCCACAGTATGGATGCGACCATCCGAATAGAAGGGATCATGTGTATGGATCCGGTATTGTCACAACCATCTGAATAAAGAGGATCATATATATGGACCCACAGTATGGTCACAACCATTTGTACAGAGGAGAACATACGTACAATCATGAATAACTCATAACTTCACGTAACCTGGATTTTATCAAACATAATCAAGGGTCTTGCACTCTGTCTCAACCCGAGCGATGTACTACTTCTAACATGTGTATAGATGTGTCGAAGTTGAACACGATAGAAAACCACCTGATTACCAGTTAATGATGTAAATCATTAACAAGCACAAGAGAGATTGTTGGCTTGAGGGGGCCCGACCCAAGTTCAATGTTAGTTAGCCAAACAAATCCCTACACTACTGGCCCTTTCGGTATTAGCCAGCGGAGTGCAAACTAATGTCTCACCCGAAGCAGTATGGGGTGATGTAGGAACTAAGTTTCTGCACCCTCAAGATGGTTATGATGTTGGTTTATTCCAACTATACCTGCCTTTGTGCAGGTCACTTCTCATTCTATTCCACCCTTAAGTACCTTCGTGATCTCTTACAATCAGCTTTCGGGCAGTCCTAACTAGGGGCTAAAGTCCTTTCGTGCTGCTAGGGCAACGAACTGCGATGTCTCCCAAACTAGGCTAAGTATCTTATCTTATTAACAGATCTTAGTTAGGTTTGCATAAACAAATGTTCTTACTTTCATTTACTTAACCAATACAATTATGAAAATTCACGCATCATATAAGCATTAGAAGTGAAATTCATACCCAATATAACAAATGCATAAATAGGAAATAATTATGTATAAATGATAGAAAAATTCTCTTTGCCAGATGATTACAAACTCGACTCGCCCTGCGCATTCAGCTGCAGAATACTAGGCCTCTGTGCACTCAGCTATAGAGCCTCTACCTACATTACGACCCAAAACTTAGACTTACACTTCAGAACTATCTCACATAAATCTTCATTACTTCGACATTGTGTGTAACTACTTAGAGCTTAGTTCTATTTATATAATTCCATGGTTTGCAGGCCATGGGTAGATCTTCTACAGCCAACATTACGTTATCAAAATAAGGACAGACAACCCTATGAATCTTTAACAACTACACGCTCTATTCCCACAAAATGTGGAGTCTTTACATTGGAATTACAACATTGGACCAAAATCTAGGCTCTAAGCCCCAAAATTGTTGTTGGGGGATCTACACCCAACAAGCCCCCAACACAAGCATCATGACTCACCCTCAACGCACTCTGCAAGTGCGGAGATCTTAGCATGAAGACCACCTAGCTCTGTTTGGATCGCCGCAACTTCAGCAGTGCACTGAGCGGCTGCCTATTGGACTTCCTCCACACGTTGTTCGGTGACCACTGTTCTTGAACTTCTACCCAGAATCCTCTCCTAAGTTGCTTGCAGTTGCGAGAGATTTCCTTCAATGTAGGTTGTAATTGTATAAGCCTCATCGATCCATGGTTGTAGGCGCACTTTCAAGACCGCTTCTTTGTGCCGAGCAGAATCCACCTGTTCCTTGAGCTCCTTTGCCTGCTATTAGTGTCAGTCTTTCCAGCCTTCCTCCAGTGATCAAATATGCTCTTACAAAGTGGTCTCAAAGTGTCAAGGTCAAATTTTGTCAATTTCAGTGAGTCTTCAAGCAAAATTTGGTCACTAAGGCATTAGGTCTAGGGTTTGCTCTCACTCTTTTCAAAGTTGCCCAAATGCCAATCTATGTCACTATTCAGCTGAGTCTATCATCATTCATAGGGTTTTCATTATCATCTCAGTGTCTAATGAGTCTTTTTACACCTTGTCCATGCTTCAGTTGCGCCTAGGTAAGG
>APFE031465830.1:1290-21390 GCA_000404065.3 Pinus taeda | reverse complement strand
GAACAAATTGGATTTAATTGTTGTTGGGTTGGGTGTCATTTATTGAACATAGGGTGTTTAGTTGTTGAACAACACAGCAGTTATGGCTGACATACATTCCTTTTGTTATGTGCAGGTCAGCATATTTATTTGGGATGCAAAGTTGCAGTTCTGAGGAGTGGGGGTTGAAGTGACTGTTGTTTTGTACTTCTGGAATAGACCAGTTTGGAAGCCTTTATGGCTCTAGCTGTTTTCTACTTGGGTCAATATGTTTTGTAATATTAAATAGTTAAATACTATTTATGGACAGTTGTGGGCCCAATCAATATATGGGTGATTTTTGGACATAATTTAAAACTTATTTAAACATAATGTTATTTATTTCTGTTTAAATTTTGGTTTCAAAAGTCTTAATCACTGGTGGTTTGGTGGGACCAGTATTATATCAACTACTGGTCCCTGCACAAGAATAGGAATCTCTCCCCTAGCAAGCGTTGGGATGAAGTGCAGCGGGATGAAATGGCAGGATAGTACCAAGGATAAGGTTGGAGGAATGGGCCCATATGGTCATCCCACACTCACCAGCAGAACCCATAAGTGGTTTTAGAGGACCGAAACCTCCTTCTCTGACACCCCCTACAGTGGTTTCGAAAAAGGTGAGGGAGGGTGTCAGAATCAATCACAGTTGTGGATCTAAATATGGACAAATTTGATAAGTCGCCTTTTCCAACATCCCTACCCTTGTTAACACATGTGCATGTTGACTCATCATAATTCGCTTAATCTAGAGTGTGGAGCATTATGGCCATTAATTTTCAAGAGTTTTTCATGAGGTGTAACTATGACGAGGCCTGGGTGACGATGGGGACCGCCAAGTTGCAACAAGACATTGTGGGGTTTGTGGAGGATTGGAAACTCATGGACGGGCCCACAAGGAGACCCTCACAATTTCTTTTGAAAATATATATTTTCATGCTATATAATATCGTGGGGTGGGGTCAGTAGTTTAATCAGTTTTAATTATAATTTATATGATTGGAAAGGCGGTGAAGTTGTTAGGAATACAATTTAATTTTTTTTATTGTTGTAAAATATATTGTTTTATTGTATTGTTTTTTATTTTTTTTTGTTATATTGCTTAATTTTGCCTAATTATATTGCTTTATTTTAATTTAAACGTTATATTGTGCTTATAAATATTAATTATATATTAGTTTGCCTATTGAGATTTAATTACTAATATGATGATGATGATATAATAATAATATAATAATAATACTTTAAATTATATAAATCTGTATATAGTTTTGAAAAATAGTATATGAAAATGGGCACTTGGAGGTTGTTGGAAAAAAGAGGATAGAATGTGGAACACATGTAAGAATGAGCTAGAAAATCCAGTTTTATTCCAATGAGAAGTTGGAGGAAGTCTAAGGAAAGCAATTAATGATAGAGAATCACAGGAAGTGAGAAAAAGGGTTTGTATGTGGCAAAGTATAGTTAGTTACCAAGTAGTACAGGCTTGTTGAGTGCAAGAAGAATTTGAATTTTCAAGCATGAAAGAATCGAGAAAAATCAATTAATCTTCTAAAGGCCTAGGTTACAGCTCATAAATTGGATTTGGGCATATGACAAATCTTTGGAAATCTAATCCTAGGTAGAAGATAAGCATGCACACAATATTTTGGTTTATGGCCAAAAATTCTATAAGAATTTAAAGGAAAGCTACAGGAAATTTTCAAGGGACAAAACAATTAAATAGGCTGCAAATTTTCTGAGGGTATAATTTTCAACTCAACTATCAGAATAGCACAATTAGATATTCAATAGAAACCTATTTATGAGGGAAACGAATTGGTAAACCTAGATTTTTTAATTCAGTAATAATTTTGGGTGAAATTTGTAAGGAAAAATACAGGAGGAATTTCAAGAAAATTCTCCTAATAGTAGACAGGCGTGTAGAAGATGCCCAAGATCCTTATAGTGATGTAGAAGCATTTGAGGTTGTAGATATAAGTTTGAATAATAATGAAATTGAATCTAATGGCCATGGAATAGACGAACCAGAGGATGAAGGTTTGGAAGAAACCACCAAGAATCTCAAACTAGAAGTGTTCAACTACAAAGATGACGATGAACAGTTGATGAAAGAACAACAACAGATTAATAACCAAATTTTGCGAAGTCTAAATAAAATTCGGAGAGAACTGGGCCAGTTGACCGAGTCAAGGTAAGAAAATGTGCACAGTAGCAAAACTAGAGAAAGGGACACTGGGATTTCGATACATTCCAAAAGTGATGTCCATCAGCACCACCACATAGTAAGGAGGACCAGTAAAAGGACCTATTCCACATCAGAGTCCAAAAATATCCATATTATGTCGCGAATAAGGAAGTCTAGTAGAAAACTAGAATTAGAAAATTTGCAAGGGGAGCTGAGGAAAATTAAGCCAGCTACTTTTAATGGATAAAATGATAAAGGGGAAGAAGCAGAAAATTGGTTACTAGAGATGAGAAAAATTCTTAAGATCTTCAATTATTCCTCGAATTTAGAGGCTAGAGTAGCCATATATCATCTGAAGGGTAAGGCTAACCTTTGGTGGAAGCAAATCAAGGCAATCAAACACTTGGGTGAAACTCATGTCACTTGGAGAAAATTTAACGAGTATTTTCAAAGAAAATATTTATCAGAATGATATTATGAGTGAAAAATGCAGGAATTCTTTTAGATACAACTGGGACACATGGCCATGGAAGAGTATGTATGGATATTTATTGAATTATTGAGGTACACCCACTTTATTAAATATTAAAAGTTTAAATGCAAATGTACATCAATGGACTGCCATCTTTTTATGCTGACAGGATGAAATACGATGAACCAAAAACCTTAGAGGCAATCATGAGGAAAGTAGAACAACAATATGAACAAAGCAACAATATATTTGGTTTACAAAAGGATTTGGACAATAAAAAGAGGAATTTTATGGAGAAAATAAAGAAGGGTCACAAACCCTTGTCTTTTAAAAATAACTTTTAAATGAACCAACAGATGATCTAAGCTTCTAACCAACCAGAAGGGGGAAATTCTTCAAGCAAAAGGATCCAATCTCCACATATTAAATGTTGGGGTTGTAAAGGATATCATTGGTTCATAGATTTTCCTCATAAAGTAGAGAAGGTGAGGAATATTCACAACATGTAAGTGGAAACTACTGTGGATGAGGTGGGAAAAATCATGACCAAAATTTATGCAGCCTTGGATAATCGACAAGTGGAGCATCAATATCACATGTTAGAGTTTAAAGGTAAGCTAAAAAATCAGTCCATCACTATTTTAATTGTTTTTTAAGCCATCCATAGTTACATTAATAAGAATCTAGCTGAAAAAAATAGTTTGAAGAAAGTTAAATATTTCAAACCTTGGTTAGTATTTCTAGCTATAGATATGAAGAGAAAGGTTACAAAATTAATTAGGCATTGTGAAATTGAAATGAATGAGCTGAAAACAACAATTGACTTGAATGTAATTCCACTAGGTGCCTATGATTGCTTGATTGGAAAAGCACCATATAATACTTGATTTCTACAGTAAGTCTTTTGATTGTATTGATGATGAGGGATAGCATAAACAATTCCAAGGAATTCCTAAGTTGGTATCCATTAGATAGATATCATCCATGCAATTGAAAAGGAATTTTAATAAAGCATGTAATATCCTTGCAGTTCATTTGGAGACAAATATGGACCAACAAATTAATATAAAAAATTACCTAGTGCTTCAAGAATTTGCTAATGTATTTGCATAAATACTCGGGCTACCACCAAGGAGCGAAATATATCTTTCTATTGACCTAGTTCCAGGAGTAATCATGGTATCTAAATCAATGTACATGATGAGCACTCTGGAGCTTAAATAATTACATATGAATTTGGAGGAATTATTAAAGAAGTGATATATATGTCCCAATATATCACAGTGAGGTGTTCTAGATCTCTTCGTTAAAAATAAAGATGACACATTATGGATATGTATTAACTTTCAGCAATTAAATAAAGTTACTATTAAAAATAAATACACATTGTAAAGGATTGATGATGTCTTTGATCAGTTGCGTGGATCAAAAATATTTTACAAAATTGATTTAAGATCTTGGTATTATCATTTCCAGATTCAGGAAGAAGATATCAGTAAAACAACATTTCAGACTCGTTATGGGCATTATGAATTTGTTGTAGTACCTTTTGGTTTATCTAATGCACTGGGAGTTTATATGTTTATAATGAATGGAGTCTTCAGAGAATACTTAGATAATTTTTCATTATATTCTTGGATGGCATTCTAATATATTCAAAACTAAATAGGAACATCAATAGCACTTGAGATTGGTTCTACAAGTACTCAGAGAGCACCCTCTTTATGCTAAGATGATAAAATGTTCATTTTATCAAGGAAATATCGACTATTTGGGTCACATTATTTCAAAATATAGGATAGTTGTGGACTAGAGAAAATTGAGACTATCAGAGAATGGCCAACTCCGAAAAATGTTACCGAAGTTAGATATTTTATGGGTCTAACTGGGTATTACAAGACTTTTATCAAAGGGTTTCCCATAATTGCATATCCAATTACTTCTTTGCGGAAAAAAGGTAAAAAATTTAATTGGACACCTAAGTGTGAAGTAGTCCTTCAACATTTGAAATTTTTATTAACCAAGGCTCTGGTATTAAAAAATATCGATCCAAATGAGAATTTTCTGGTGTGCATAGATTTGTGCAAAGAAGGATTGGGTGGTGTGTTCATGAAAAATGGGTAGGTAATTTTCTATGTGTCCATTAATTTAAAATATCATGAGAATAATTATGTTTCCTATGAGGTGGAGCTTTTAGATATCATTCACGTGTTGAAAATGTGGATGTATTACCTCACAGGAAAAAAGATTTGAATTGTACACTTATCATTATGTGTTGCAACATTTATTTGAACAACCAAATTTAAATGCATGGAAAATCCAATGGATGGAATTGTTGGTAGAATATGAATTTAAAATTAAATATATCAAGGGAAAATAAAATTGGGTTGTTGATGAACTTAGATGAAGAGTACATGTTATGCATGCCACAACAATTAGTAACTATTAAACTGAGGTTGGGATAGGGTCCCCAGGGTCAGTTTTTGGGTTAGTTTAACCAAATTTTGTAAAAGTTTTGTAAAGAATGTAAAGTCTCCATGAAATGTGGATGTGGAGTGCGCAGCTAGATAGGAGTCAAAGGGGCTTTATCCCCTTGTTTGGGTAAGTGATAGGTCAGTTTTTGAGACTCACCCATGGTCCACGGACCATGGTATTGTATTATAAATGTTATATATTTGAGTCATAGTGAGTCTAGAAGAGGTAGTTAGTAACTAAGACAAGTCAAGATAGAGATTTTTTGGGCAAGTGCTAAGGTAGGAAGGCTCTGCTTCCTATACTTAGGCGAAAGGGGAAGGCTCTTGCAACTGAGTGTGCAGGAGGCCTTGGTAAGTCCGCAGCTGAGTGCGTGGACCCCTCCAGCTGAGTGTGCAGGGTAGAGAAATATGTAAACTGAACGTTGAATCTTAATCGAGACTAATTTTGGAGAAACATATTGCATCTGAGTATTATTGTTAATTGTGTTTATGTTATGTTCTATCGCTCAATAATATGTTTTCTCTGAAGTAATGTGTAAATTTTGCGTGAATCTATTGAATCTATAATATTTATGTATGAACTAAGTGATTATTTGTTTTCATGAAGATAAATGTAGAATTTGTTATGGTCTCTGAAGAAGTGGATAGATTTGTGTGAAGTCAGATCTAGGGTTATTAAGTAATGCATGAAAGTAGATAAACTACTTCCTTAGGGCCTATAAAGTATGATCACAAAGCTTCGTGAAGGTCTAGAAGTCGTCTTCCTAGAGTTGCAGTAGAAAGCCATATAAGGATATTGATCTGTGTGAAGGCAAATCTGAGCTACAAGAGCTCAAGACCACTTATCACACTGTCTCTGGATGCATAAACCTAGTTCTAGCATCCCCCAATACTTCTTTGGGTGATACTGCGGCCTACACTATGCAGGTTATTACTGAAAGGGCTAGTAGTGATGGTTTTGTTGGTTGGCATGAGCAACTTTGAACCTGGGTCAAGCCCCCCTTAAGCCAACAAATGTTTCGTTGATGGGACAGGGATCTATCTGAGAGATGTGTGATAAATGGTTTCCTATGAAGAAATAAATTGACAAGTGGATAGATTGAAACGTACACGCATTCGCGACTCAAGAGAACATGAGCCCTAAATTGTCCAAGGAACAGTGGTTGCAGAGTTTTTTTGTACACATACGAGACCGACGCGTTCTTTTGTTTCTTCCCTGAGGAACTAGACGAGTGGTTGTCTAAGTTAGCTAGTAGTCAAGGGACATGGAGGCTTGATGGTCCTATAGTGTGGACTGCTCAACTGGCACGAAGTTTGGAGGCATCAAAAAGCAATATCGCGCGGTTACGGATCATTGGATTGATCACACGTTGGGAAGTTTTGTGACATATTTCACAATCAATATAAATATCAGCTATAGCAAAACTGAACCAAGGCTCTTTAAAGGATCGTGAGGTAAGTATTTGAAATCATTAAAAATTAGGATTAAAATGTTGTTATGTGAAAAGAGGGTTATGTAGTTACCTTGATCTTTGGGGCTATACAAAGCGGGAGATTCTTTAGAATAAACGGAGGATCTAGCCCCAAATATAGCCCGCTCATTGAACCCCCTTCAAGCGACAACAAAGGGATGGTGTTGACTATGCTGCGAAGTGCAGTTCAGTTAATTACAAAGGGTATTCCGAGGACACCTCATCCATTCAATCCACCTCCACCTCCACCTTTGCCTCATACACCTACACCTTCACCTCCTCCACCTCCATTTCCATCATTCAACATAGCGAATGCGATGAATATGCCCATTTTTAAAGGAATAGGGAGTGAAGATCCCAAACAATTTTGGTTTGTCGCCGGAGCTATATGGATAGCACAACAGGTTACGTATGATAATATTAAGAAAGCGTAATTGGTTACAACCTTACAGGACCACATATTGACATGGTACATCAAGTATTGCACTGATAACCCTAACGCGATGTTGAAAGATACCCAGCTAGCTTTGAAGAGGGATTTCAATAAGCCTAAGTCAGAGTCGCGATCAGTAATTGAGTTTAAGGAAATCGACAGAAGGTAGATGAGACACCTTGGGATTTTAATCAAAGGTTAAAATACCTAATTAAGAAGGCCAATATGATAATCACATATTCTAGCTTCGCAATTGGTATATAGCGTCGCTCTTTCCACATTTAAGAGTTCCCATGTCACAGCAAAATATAGAAAATGCAAGCTAATGCCTTAAAGATCACGATGAGGCTGGATGCCCCGCCCATACAGGATACGAACCTAGGAGTGCAACAGATTCACTCACAGCTAGAAAGCCTACACTTGGAGTTGCAGAGCCTCAAGAAAGGAAAGGAAGCCGAACCGAAGGTGAATGTAAAAGCCATGGACATGATAAGGACCATTTCCTGGTCTATAAGAACTATGTTATTGGGGGAGGACATGTTCCCCTAAAACCAGAGAATAACACTAGGACGAGTGCAAGAGTTGCGTTATGGTGTGATATCTGTCAAGTTACAGGATAGCATGCTACTCATAACTTCCATTTACTTCAGAAGTTTGTACAAACCCCTCAACAGCTTTTTTGCAATTTCTAAAAATATGTGGGCTATGATGAATGCCATTATAGAAGTTATGAGTTGATGATGGATAGAACACCTACCTATTGAATGCAGGTAGAGAATCGGCCTTGGGATCAGGGTGCGGGGGCTATGAGCAGAGGATTCCAAGGTTGAGGAGGAGGAAGAGGCACGGGACCAGGTCGAGGGCATGGGCAAGTAATTTGCTATAACTTTGGAGAAGAAAGGCACTTCCCTCAAGATTGTACAAACCCCACACATCCCTCGTGTCAATATTGTCGACAGTTTGACCATGTCATAGAGGAATTTATGGTCCTTATTGAAAATATGCAAGAAAAGAAAGTGTAGCCCTAGCAGCCTAGGAAGAACATTCAAATGATGAGGGTTGAGCCCCTCGAAGAAGATCACAACGTAAATATAGTGACAAGAAGTGGTATCAAGACTAATGCCAATAAAGGTAAGCAACCTAAGGATGAGGGTTGGGTGTGCAAGGCTACTACGAAGGAAGTATATTTTTATCTTAATCGCGCTAAAGAGACCTTCATGGAAGCAAAGAAGAACTTATTTGAGGCATCTACCTCAAGAGGTCAGGAGAAAATGCCTGAAACTAATGCGATGCAAGAAGTATATCCTTCGGTACTAGTTACTTTTCTAAAGATCTGTATGGAGTTATTACGTGATTAGAAAGTAGTAGAAGGGTTGCAAAAGTAAATTGACAAGTGCACTAATAAAGAAAAGACTCCTATTGAACGATGCACATTAAGAAAGATTGGTAAGCATAAGATGTGAATGGGATGCGAGATGAGGTTGACCGCGCAAATAGGTGAATATGAAATGGACAAGTTAATCTTGGATCTGGGGTCTGATGCGAATTTCCTACCTAAGCAGACGTGGGAAAGGATGGGGAGGCTTGCATTGTAGTGGTCTCCTATTTAGCTGCACATGGAAAATCAATAAAATATTATCCCTGTGGGGTGCTTATATGGTGTAACGGTGGACATTGAGGGTGCAAGCGCGCTCGCTGACTTTGAGGTCATTCAAATAGTGGATGATAGTAACCAATACCCCGTGCTACTAGGAATTGACTGGGCTATTGATATGAAAGGGGTAATCAACTTGAAGAAGTGGAAGATGATGTTCGAAAATAAGTCCTTCAGGGTTGTAGTACCATTAGATCCTGCAAAAGGAGCACATTAAACTGAACCTATTCGAGACTATGTAGAAAGTGATAATAATTTGGATCAAATATACAAGATAATAGCACGAGATGGATATTGGATCAATCCTATATAATATGGATGAATTTCGTCGGACAGGGATAGATCCTGCACCTTAGATTTAGATGAAGAGCTTGAACACTTGCAAAATCGGTTGCATGAAGTATCTACGCTTTGTTGCAATATGGTGACCAAGTCGCTACAGTGTGTATCGACTGAGGTAAGAAATATTTCACATTATGATGGTTTGAATTATGTGGAGCTATTTTTAGATGAATTTGAAAGGGAAGTACTAGAAGGGCATCGCTTCTAGGCACTATAATTGGAATTGCACGCTACACCTACCCGCTAGTGGGGTATGCATAAGGAGAACTTTGCTGGATGGAAGGAATACCGAAGGATGATGAATTTGAGGTTTGGATATGCTAATACTCGAATGACAAAAAAATACAGTGGAAAGGATGATATATGCGATCATTTTCCATGATGGACTAAGGTCTGGGGGACAGAACCACAACCAGAATGGGTGCACATTTTTTTCATACGTTAGATACAATCCCAATGAATTGGTATTTGTAAACGAGCTTCACCACGGGACAGCTGAATGGGACATTTAAGGGAAATATTTCTATAAACCTTCAACTTTGAGGACGGGTTTGAGAGCATTGATGAAGCGCTCCAAGAGATAAAATCATCTATATTCAGAACATCGATGAAACTAGTAGAATGGGCTCAGCCAAGTTGGAGCACACAACTGCACCATGCACTGGAGTGTTATAATGTGAATGTTGGACAAGAAGAAGAAGATCCACGAAATATTACAATTCCAAACACAGAAGGACAATGTGAAGTCATAGGACCGAAGGTGGTGAACCCGAATATATCATAACCCTTGAAAACTCCACAAGTAAGCATTGGCTCTAAAGCAAAACCTAAGTTTGTCAATATCAGAGACTATTGGGATGAAGATACTTTTGATAAGGTCGCTGAGCTGCTGCGCGAGTACCAAGATTTATTCCCCATGAAGTTTTCAGATTTGAAATGGATCATCAAATATTTAAGCATTATGAAGATCACTTTGAAGCCAAATGTGAATCCTGTTAAACAGAGGCCTTATCAACTAAATCCAAAATATAAAGAGAAGGTGCACCAAGAACTAGATAAGAAGTTGGATGACGGTATTATTGAACCAGTAGAGGAATTAGATTGGATAAGGTTGATGGTGGTAAGAGAAGAAACAAAAAGGCGAAATACATATCTATGTGGATCTAAGAAAATTGAATGATGCATACGTGCATGATTCGTTTCCAACACCATTGTTAGGACCCCACTATGTATTATTTTTGCTACATATTTTGATACCACTTACCCCTATAACCATGAATCCCAGTATCATTTTCATTCGCTTTTTCCCAAGGTATACAAAAACCTCTTCTTTATTATATGATTAATCTGTTTTGCATTTAATTCCATAATACTCTTATATTTTATTAGTTGAAGTGCATCATTGCTAATAAAAATCCAAAGGTTGCAGATAAGCATATGCGGCCGTTGCTGAAACAGCTGGCTCCGTTGCTGAAACAGCTGGCTCCGTTGCTGAAACAGCTGGCTCCGTTGCTGAAACAGCTGACCCAGTTGCTGAAACAGCCGTCAAACACGCAAATTCCGGTGGCCGAAATTTGCGATTCTGGAAGAGCCTTTCGAGGAATGATGACAGCAGTTCGAAGAAATGATTACCTGGATTATCCCGAAGATAGCATTCTTGTTATCTCTGTTGTAACAGTATTTTGTGTACGAGGAACTGAATGATCCTGTTTTGGGAAAAAGAACAGATTGAAGATTTGCTCTGATGTAAATTGTAAATGATGTCTCCTCTTTAAAAAGAGGAGACATCATCATTAGAAGGGGTCAGTCAGTCATTGTAAGAGGAGAAGAGCATACCGTGTAAAGACTGGAGCTAGTCTCCATTTATAATATATCAGCGACTTGACAGATGAATAAATTTTCTTTTTGATTGTCCTAATTTAATTCTTTCTCCCGGGGAATCTTGTGAGAAGGAAAGGGCCCGCCTTCCTCACAAGATTCGCCCATTAGTTTTTGTAATCTGTTTAAACGTTTATATGGTTGCACTTCATTTTGATCCTGTTGTTAGACATTGGTCACATCGCTTGAATACTACTCTGTTCCCTTAGCAACTGCATGTATGGAATGATTGCACTCATAGTAATTGAGATATCTGTTTCTGATTTGATTGCGTGAATGAGTGATGATTGGAGACAGGTGCTGAAGGTTCCTGCATACAGGAATAGGGTTCTGTTTCCCTTAACTGTTTCATTTTATCTGCAGTGTGAATAGAACCAGAGAACAGGTGCTGAAGGTTCCTGCTTACAGGAATAGGGTCTTGATCTCTTGGGTTATAGTGTGATGTGATGTCAGGCAGCAGGTGCTGAAGTTCCTCACTAAGGAATAGGGTCCTGTTCCTGCTGTGGTTTATTGAATTCTTCCCTTTTGATTCCCCTTTGTTTGAATTATAACTGCAACAGAGGGATTATCCCCATTATAACTTAATTAGCTACAGCTTTGATTAAATGGAGTGCGAATCAGTAGATTAATGACTGTGCGTTCTTTCTTTACTACAACATTTCTTTTTGCTTTTGAAATTGAGCACATACAGTGCGAAACTACCTTTGAAATAAAAAGACTTCCTCGGGTTGATAATTTATGTGGCGCTTGAATTGGGAAACAATTAAAGCGACCAACAACCATTTACTGATGAAGTGCTAGAGAATGTTGGCAGATAAGAGGCATATTCGTTTACTAATGGTTTTTGGAATATCATCAAATAAAGATTGCACCAGAAGATCGAAGAAAAACAACATTCGCGACGGAATGGGGTTTCTTTCAATATATAGTTATGCCATTTAGATTTAAGAATGCGCTTGAAATTTTATCCCAAGTGATCATCGCGATGTTCAAGGAATTTATTCATAAATTCTTGGAGGTGTATTTGACGATTGGATTTTGTTTGGATTAGTGAAGCGCCATGTTGCGAGTCTGCACTTTATGCTGGATACATGTCGAAGATATAAAATCACGCTGAAATTGAAGAAGTGCATATTTTGTGTTCTCTTTGGGGTTTTGCTAGGCCATGTCGTATGTAAACAAGGATTGACGGTAGACCCTGTGAAGATCGTTGTAATTGTGAACTTGGAAGCTCCTAGGAATGTGAAATAATTGCATGTGACATTAGGAAATAATGGATATTACAGGAAGTTTATTAAGGCATATGCTTAGATAACTACACCGATGGAGAAGTTATTAACGAAAGCTTCAACATTTTGTTGGGATGATGAATGTTAGCGCAGACTAGATGTTCTGAAGGAAAATATAGTGACTGCACCTATTTTGGTATTTCTTGACTGGAAGAAGGAATTCCTTGTGCATATAGATGCCTCTTTCATTTCGCTTGGAGCAGTATTAACACAAGTAGGCAAAGGAGAGATTGATCATCCGATAGCCTTCATGAGCAAAAAGTTGTCCAAAGTTGAGAAGAATTACTCGACTACAAAGCGTGAAGGGTTGGTGATGGTTTACGCAATGCAAGATTTTAGGCATTATTTGTTGGGTGGACACTTTAAAATGTATACAGATCACTTCGTGCTGAAGTGCCTGGCCAATAAGCCTGTGTTGGGGGGGGGGGGGGGAATCTGCCGATGGTTACTGTTGTTTCAATAATATGGCTTTGAAGTAATTGTGAAACCTGGGAGGTTGAATGCAGGACCAGACCATATATCAAGCATTGAAACAAATGAAGAACTGAATAATTTGGAGGAAGGATTGTCGAATGCACAGCTCTTTACGGTGCGCATCGCGGACGATCATTTTGTAGATATTATTTAGGTTTTAACAATGGGAATGGCTCCAGAAATATATTCTACCTAGCAAAAGAAGGAGTTAGTAGTTCGCGCATCAGAATTTTAAGTGATTGCGGGTCATTTGTATAAGATGGGAGCAGATGAGATACTGGGAAGGTATGTTCCAGAGTTTGAACACGCAAGTATCCTTGCTGAAGCACATGGAGGAGTGGCAGGAGGTCACTACATAGGAAAAGCAACTGCAAAGAAGGTTTTGCACGCTAGGTTATGGTGGCCAACATTACACAAGGATTCTAAGGCATATTGCAAGGTGTGCGATGCTTTCCAATGGAAGGGGAAGCCTTAGCGAAGGGATGAATTACCTTTAAATCCTCAGGTTTCGTTGTAGTTATTTGATAAATGGGCCATTGACTTCATAAGTCCAATACAAACACCAGGGAACAAGATAGGCGTGCAGTATATCATTACTGCAACTGAGTATTTAACCAGGTGGGAGGAAGCGCATCCAATAAAGGATTGTATAGCGGCCACTCCTACGAATTTTTTGTTTTAATATGTCTTAACGAGGTTTGGATGCCCTAAAATATTGATGAGTGATAAGGGTACACATTTCATGAATGAAACAATTAGCGCGATGCTTAAGGCATTCCAGGCATATCATTAGAAGAGAATGCCCTATCACCCACGAGCGAATGGAACGATGGAAGCATTTAAATAAAATTTTGGAGAATGCATTGATGAAGGTTAGTAATGTGCAGAGGAATGATTAGGATATGTGTGTCCTAGTAGTGTTATGGACTTATAGGACGACCTACAAGAAGTTAACACACCAAACACCATTTAGTCTGGTCTATGGAACTGAAGCAGTGATGTCCATGGAGTATATTTTGTCAAGTTTACGTATTGCAGTGTTGACAGAGATGGAAGATCATGAAACCTTGGAGGAATGGATCGCATAGATAATGGAGCTAGAAGAGGACCACTTTCTTACAGGATTTCACCGGTAAGTGCAAAAGGAACACGAGAAGGAATGGCATGATAGGCATATTAAGTTGTGCACTTTTAAGGTAGATGATTTAGTGCTTCTATATGACAGCAAGTTCACAAAATTTCCATGGAAATTTCAAATTCACTAGTTGGGGCCATATGTTGTTAAGGAGATCACAAATAGTGGCATAGTTCAGCTCACGAAGCTGAATGGGGAACCATTCCATGGAAACGTGAACAGGAGTAGGCTAAATCCATACATAGGGGATCCTTCCCCTACGCGATGACTACATGGTAGTAGGACAGTCTTAGCAATCCAAGCAGTTGCAAGGGATTGTAGGACTATAAACTACATTTCCCGACAAGGTAAAAAATAGGGTAGGGAGGCTACGCGACGGACGACAAGAGTGTGACAAGTGAAGTTGCGTTAGATGAGTTGTGCCATGAAAGCTGGTGTCGCATATATGGGTCCAAAAGTAGATGTTGGAGTTACTATTGATGATCTGATGGCCAAAATTCCATTAAGAGGAGCGGGTAGGTGTCATTTATGGCAAAAATGTTTGAAGATCTGCCGCAAAAGATGCACTTATGATCAGAAATTGGAAGGAATTGTCTGATTTGAATTCAAAACCTCCTATAAATTAATCATGTTGGTCCGCAAAAGAAGCATTTGCATTTTGAGAATTTTATTTGAGCCCTCTTACAGTCTCTTTATGAATCGTAAGGTTTGGGAGGACTTGATTTCTAGCCTACTATTCGCAATGTCGCCTGATATTAACCAGATGATTGTTCTTCAAAAACTGAATGCCACAAATCCCACAAAAGCGGTGAGTTTTGAAGTTGTCGTCATTGAGATATCAAGTATGGAAACTATGCCTAATGTGCCTACGGGGCCGAGGTCAAAGAAATTGGCCACCAAAGAGAAGTAGAAGAAACCTATGCTAGTGAGACATTCACCAAGGAAGAACCTAGAGGTGCGACAAAAGAACATAAAGGATAAGCAATTGGAGAAAGTTGTAGATTTGGAGGAGGAAGAATTCCAGGGTATGGAGGAGTTTGATGCAATGGAGGATGAGCCTATGACATGGCTCCCGGAGTATATCCCTCCATGGAAAGGGAAGGAAAAAGTTACGAAAGACACTGATTCTAGGAAGTTTACAGTCTCGACAGCCCTGTCGCTAGAACATGAGGAATTTGAAGGCACACCCTTAGCGTGCATTCCAGTGCTGAAGATGGAAGATTGGGATCTTGCAAACCATGCAAAATTGCCACATTTGGTGATTAGCAAGTACATGATGAATATTTACTACGAAGAGACTAGGGTTACGCAGTTGGAACCCATGAAGTGGGTCATAGGTGTTGAGTAGGCTGGGTTTTTTAGCATGCTCTGTGTACCATATTTTCACAAATCAATAATCAACATAGTGTTTGTGCGTCAGCTTCTTGTGCTAGTGCACGATGGGTGCCTATGGCTTGGGGAGCCCATCCCGATCATAGATATTCTAATTCATCGGATACAAGAGTTTCCCTGCAAGGGAGTGGACCCTACCAAGGAGTTTGGAGGGGAAAGTGGAGAAAAGGAGTTAGCAGACAAAATGAAGTTAGAATTTGGTCTCGTAAAGAAGTCTCACAGATACTCTATCCACTTTATTCAGTACCAGATGTTGCAGTTCGCCACCCAAATCCTTGAAGGAAAAATCATGAGGAAATGTCACGCGGATGAGTTTTTGGCGCCTATAGTCTCATTGTCTTCCCAGTGCATGAAAGGATTTCAATATAATTGGGCAAAGTATCTGTGCAAGGAGTTCCTTGTGAACTACCGTGAAGCTTAAGAGGACAGCAAGCCCTTCCATTATGTGTGGCTTCTACTATCAATTGTATTAGTAGCATGGAGATTGCCAAAGGATAGCCAGTTTCCCTTGCAGCTAGAAGACTTACTAAAGGCAGCAAAGTTCTCTTCGCTGCGGGAAACAAAGGATCTGGAGCGGATCAAGGAGTCAAATATTTTCTGGATATTGATGGAGATGGATCTTAGGACAATCATCAATTAGTGGCCAAGGTTGTCCCCAACCTTATACAAGCAACTAAGGGCCTTCACGGAGTTCAAGGCCGATTTCCACAATGTATCAATTAGGGCATGGAAGGACCCTAAGCTTACATGGCACAAGATGCCATATTTAGTCTCAATGACCGATGTACAGGAGATTGTGTGGAGTTATCCAGTGGAGTGGCACGAACCCATAGACCTTGATGCAGGTACCAACAAGGGTGTTGAGAGCTCTGCTGCGCAGTCAACCATTGCGCAGAAGCATAAAGAGGAAAAATAGAAGGCAGCGCGGGCTCTGGCTAAGCAGAAGAAGAAAGAAGTTGCTACTAAGGCAACTGAGGAAAAAGAGTGTGTTACGAAGGAGCATTCTGAGGTAGAGGGGACTGGTACAGAGGAATTCAAAGAATCGGCTTCCAAGCATACAGATGAGCAGGAACTATCAGGACAAGAAGGAGGTGGTGGTGAAGGGTAGAGTACTCCCTTCACCTTGAAGAAGCGCGAAAAGGAGCAGATTGTTGGGCCCCAAAAGAAGCATAAATCCAACAAGAAAACGCACGTCAACCTGATGGTCCTTATAGAATGGGATCTCTATGAGATTGGAGACAAGGTTCGATATACCACAATAGAGTTGTGGAAGTAGTTCAAGTAAAAATATATGTAGATGTTAGGGAGGGTCCAGAAGGATTTACGCCAGCCGCAGATCTAGACTGGCAGGATTCAAGCAATCGTTGGGCAAGAGAGCAGGGTGCAAGCAAGCCTGGTGCGATGAAGTGGGAAAATAGCAGAGCTGGAATGGACTCCGGACCTTAGAGTAATACCTTTACTAGAAGGTTTTGTTCGTGCGGAGTCAGATGAGGACTGCATCATGTTAACTACACTGAAGGAAATAGGTGTCAATTTGGCCATGTTGTCACTTCAGACCCTCCACGCATTGCATCAGGTGGTGTCAGAAGAGTTAAGGATCACGGAGCAGCACACCCTTCCAGTCATAAGTGAGTTCAAGGTGAATAACAAATAGATGTTCACGGAGAAAGCTCAAGGGTTGAAAGAAAAGGAGGAACTACAAGCACGAAATCAGAGCTTGGAGATAGCAATAGAGTAGGCCTACAAGATATTTCCTGAATTCAACATCCCGAAGGATGCTGCAACTACAGCAAAAGTCAGAAAATTGGCTATTGCGTTCTGCGCATCTAAGGATGAGAACAGTAGAGTTACCTTCGATTCTCAAATGAACGTCTCAAAATTATAGCTGAAGTTACAGAAAACTACTCTGCCATAGGTTTGGGAGAAACAAAAAGCAACAATCAGAGAAAATATGGGTACATTGGATATCGCAATCACAGACTACACAATGATGTTTGAACATGTCATGGAGTTGTGAACGAACTTGTAGGATGACCCGAACTTCTGGAGGCTGAACATAGATATCAAGGAGACACAGTGCAAGTATGATGAATTCCATGTGATTGCACACACTTTGGTGCTAGTACAATGCCTCGCAAAATTACAGGAAGGAAAGAAACTACAAGCACAGATGGAAGAGCTATAGAGGAAAGAGGCCCTTCTAAAGGCCATATTATAGCCATGGATAGAGGAATCATGTCAACTCACTCTATTGCTTCAAGAAAAGTTAACGGTACTACAGAAGACACAGAGAACAATGCGCCTAGCAGTGGAAGGCCCAACGACAGAGAAATTGGTAAAGGAAGTGCAACAGGCTGCGATGTAGAGCGTTGTTGACATAGCAGCTTTACAGGTCGAGTTAGGTGGCCTCCATGGAAAAATCGAGGCATAAGCCAAGTGACTCGAGGGTGAGTCACCATCTTTGTGTTGGGGGCCTGATGGGATAAGGTCCCCAGGGTCAGTTTTGGGGTTAGTTTAATCCAATTTTGTAAAACTTTTTTAAAGAATGTAAAATCTCCCCGAAATGTGGATGTGGAGCGTGTACCTAGATAGGAGTCAAAGGGGCTTTAGGCCCTTGTTTGGGTAAGTGATAGGTCGGTTGTTGAGACTCGCCCATGGTTCCCAGACCATGGTATTGTATTATAAATGCTATATATTTGAGTCATAGCAAGTCTAGAAGAGGTAATTAGTAACTAAGACAAGTCAATATAGAGATTGTTTTGGGTAAGTGCTAAGGCAGGAAGGCTCTGCTTCCTGTACTTAGGCAAAAGGGGAAGGCTCCCTCAACTGAGCACGCAGGAGGCCTTGGTAAGTCTAAAGCTAAGTGCACGGACCCCTGCAACTAAGTGCGTAGGGTAGAGAAGTCTATAAACTAAACACTGAAGCCTAATAGAGACTAATTTTGGAGAAATATCTTGCATCTGAGTATTATTATTAATTATGTTTATGTTATGTTCTATCACTCAAAATTAATTTATTGGCCTGCATTCCCATGTAGTTTCAGAGATATTGATATGTCGATTTTTTTCTAAGTGGTTAGAGGAGCCATGATGTGAATATTGTAAATACTGTAAAGGTATGCATCCTTAAATATTAATAAAATAAGTCTGGTTGTAGAACCCACTCCATGGAAAGAGTATGGGGACGTAACTCCAAGGAAAAAAGAAAATGGTTGGATATTTTGGTGAAAAGTGCACCTGGGGAACATAAGGGTTCTAGAGGGTTGGAAAGCTAGGGCCATGCATATATAAAAACAAGTGTAGTTTGGGATTATGGGCAGTTAATCCTACGGGAGGTCAGGGGGATTAGTCAGTGATTCTGTGGGAGGACTCTGACACTGACTAATGGCTAGTGAGTCTTGGGTTTGGACTCTGGACTCGTTAGGGTACAGTTATAAAATTGATTGTGCCATATGGATGCATCCTATTTACAATGTGAGCCCCAATGTTGGCTCCATGAGATTAGTGCTCTGAGGGTTTGTTGACCTTGTTTATGGCTTGGTAGACATGGAGCTCTGGTGGGAACCTGATGGTTGTTTATGGCCTATAGGGTGCTTCGAGCCTTGAAGTAGCATGATTTTTGGGTAGGCACCATGGCAATTAACCTAGAGGGTGCCTAGATACCTAAAGCAGCGTGACTTTTGAGTTGGCCCCCTCGTTCATGGAGGTACGGATATTTTTCATTTACCATTGCCTTTGGAGTTGTCATCCCATCTCAAGGGTGACTCCGTGGTTGAGTTTATGAACCACAATGTCTATGGCTAGGTGGAATGTGGAGAGCTCACAGCTAGTCAACTCGTTAATACATATAAGTATCATGTTCTATGATATCTAGTCTATGTATTATTATGTAAATTGATGGGTTTTGGTTATAAACCATGATTAAGGTATTTGTCATGGTTGCTAAGTATCATGCGTTGTATTTACTTGTATGATGTGTATACAAACCCTAGCCAAGGTTCAGTATTTTTGAGTTTAAATTTCTATTGTGCATTAATGTGAACGTGTTATGTTAATTTTGTTAGAGAGAAGGAATTATATATATTCTTGATGTGATTTATTTATCTCATTGTGAATGTTTATTTACAATTAATTATATGTTAAATGCCTACATATGGGATACTGTGTTGCATTTTTAAATAAATATAATTTCCAGGTAGTATAAGAATTATGACAAAATTCAATGCACTTCCATATTATATTTAATGATATTTATGCGGTACTACAGAGTGGTGTTACTCAGCTAGTGGCCGGAGAAATCAAAAAATCTATTATTTTCCTTAAACTGAAATCATAAGCGTTAGAAGTATTACTGAATTATTGTGTTTCAACTGAAAAGGTAATCTGAAAGTTTCTAGATAAGTTGAGATGTAAAAATGTCAAAGAATGTTTATTCTTACAATTGAAGGAAAGAACAAGAAATTGTAAGAAGGTAGCATGTAACTCCTTGACTGTGTTGAAAATGCAACAAGATGATGGAGCTTAGTGAAAAGAAGTCGCCTTCACTAAGTGGTCCCGCGGGCTATTTTTGGCGCAAAGTCTATTTTTAGACTATGTCTATTTTTAGACATATGGATCATGGTCTATGAGTTGCAGGATGCTATTTGTGGATGATTGATCATGTTGGTAAAAATAGATGGACCTCTATTTTTAGACATATGGGCGGAGTCTATTTTTAAACTGCCAAGCTAAAAATAGAGTAGTCGAATATTATTAGCTCTTAATAATATTTGGACTATAAACATTATCTTATTCTCTTGGAGTAATTCAGTTCGAGCTACAGATGTGGCACATGCAACTGCTAGAAGGAAATACATGTTTCTTATGGGTTACTTGAGCTATTA
>APFE031465823.1:0-10282 GCA_000404065.3 Pinus taeda | reverse complement strand
TTTTAGTAGCAACATAGATTCTGAGAATCACAATTTCTCACACAAGCTTCTATTAAACATACTTAGTTTTCCTTCAATTATAAGAAATCAGTAGAAGTGCTAGACAACCTAAGGTTAAGAATTTTGTTCACATTATAAATGATTTAGGTTAGATGAAGGAAACCATAGCTATTGATACAGGCTTAGTTTTAAGGTCGATTTCAAAGAAGCTAATTGTATTGACTCAGATTTTCTGAAAAAATCTCATGATCTTAACTTCTAACATCAGCTTAAATTCAAAGAATTTTTTTTGTATTGAATCAGATTTTCTAAAAAGTTCTCACGTTCTTAACTTCTGACTTGAGCTTATATTCAAAGAACCAAGTGGCATTGACTGAGGTTGCATTAATAACCCAAGTTAAACAATTCAGGTTTGACTTAAAGAACCGGCAATAGTTGTCAAGAATAAACATGAGAAGGCTTTTTGCCTTTGTGTCTCAGTCATAGTGAGAGAACCCACTAGTATAGATTCAGACGAAGTTAAAAGCCTCACTGATAACAAAATACAATTGACACATTCATGCTGAAATAATGAAACATGTTTTAATAATTTGATCTCGGATTCAAGAAACTCGTGCATATTCTCTTAGGTTAAGATTGAAATAAATTTCAACTGATTGTGACTTAATTCATGAAAAATTACAGTATTAACTGAGGTTACCATATGGAAGGCATGTATACGATTTGAACAACACAAACCCGATTGATATGAAGCTAGTTTAAGAAACTATTCATATTAATGAAAGCTTACTTGGATCACTTATTTGGAATGGTTGAGCTTATATTAAATAATATATTTGGTGTTAATGCATTCACCAGAGACCACCTTGCAGAATTTTATCTAGAATAAAATAAACAAGGAAAAATAATATTAAATTTATTAAATTCACAAGTCAAATATGGTAGTGCTAAGAAATAAAAATTGAGTATTATTCACTCCAATACCTTCATACATTCATTCCATTTGAAGCCTTGAACCATTACAAGAAATCAAATTAATATGGTGCATTAGCACTCCATATAACAACTCCAAAATCTCTCCATTTCTCATAAAATATACTAAATAATTACAATAGCTTAATTCCTAAAGACTCTCTACAAAAAGCCCCCTTCAGCAGGATGCAGAGGTGACAAAAAAATATTATTTTAAACGATCTCTAGAATCCACTTTTCTGGTAGATTCGAACCCCCCTCATCTTTAGAAAAGGCCGAAGATTTATTTAAATTAGTTTTTGAGCAATGGGGATACAATTCCTACCCTAACCGTTGAACCATAATTAAATTTTGACATATCTTCATGATGCTGAAATTTGATAGATAGTTATAAATTTGGAAATCTCTAAATAAATTTGAAGCCAATTGTTTGCGTGTACTGAATTAGGGCCTTTGGTTGTAAACAAGTGGTGCAGAAATCTCGTGCTCATTCACTTTTCTCGATTTTTTTATTTTTTCTTAAATTTTGAAATTTTTAATCCCAAGAATTGAGAAAATAACATGCTTAATGCTACATTTAGAAAAGTTATAGGACAGAATGGTGGATGACTCTAATATACCTAATGTATAGGGAGAAGGAATCTATGTGGAGTTAGGAGGAGGAAATAACCCACCAACAACTCAATTTATAGAGATCCTGAGTATTTGACAAGAAGATTTGTCTCACATCATAACCATTCATGAATTGATGTTGAAGGGTAGTGAAGAACAATAAAGGATAGTAAAACATCTAACTAAAAAATCTAGTCACAGGCTAGTAGAGACAATGAGAGATGGAGAAAAAATAGAACCATGAAAATAAAGATTGTTCAGATAAAAATAGAAATTTTTGAATGTGGGGATGAATAAAACAAAACACATTTAAAGAAATAGAAAAGGAAGAAGAAAGTAGAGTTGCAAGGGGAGCTCAAAAAAATAAAACCCCCTACTTTTGATGCTGAAAAGGAGGAGGATGCAGAAGCATGGCTTCTCAATATCTCAAAGTAATGCCAACTTTATGAGTATGAGAGTAATTTGAAGGCTAGATTGACCATTCATTAGCTAAAGGGGAAAGGTACTCTTAGTTGGGAGGAGGTCAAAATAGTGCACATGTTGAAAGAAAAGACGGTTTCTTGGCAAGAGTACAAGAAAAAATCAAGTCTAGATATTTATTAGAATGATACTATGATGATCAGGAAATGAAACTTCATTAGTTAATACCCGGACAATTAAGTATGGACAGTTTTTGGTCTAAATTCAACAATTTTTTGTGTTATGCTCCCTACATCAAGGAAGAGAAAGCCAAGGTGCAAAGGCTTTTAAATTACTTATCGATTTCTTATAAATAAAGGATAGGGTTTGAAAATAATAAAATAATGGACGAAGCAGTTAGGAAAGAAAGACTATGTTATCAATAGTTTATAATTATAGAAGAACACTGAAGATCTTGGTAATATAAGGACAAAAATAAATTTACAGTGGTGACAAAAGGACAAAAGTTTGCATATCTCAAAATTTTTGGAAGGGACCAATAATGGAAGAAATTCAAAAGAAGTAATTCAACCCAGGATGCACAATCTCAAATTGGGTCCAAACCAGTTGATCTAAATAATAAAAAGACAGATGGAATCAAAGGAAGAGAACCTTTGAAATGTGAGGGTTGTGGATAAGCTCACTTGTTAAGTGATTGTTTGCATGAAGTTTGTTATCTTCAAAACATATAAGCAATAAATGATGCAGAAATAGTAAATGATATTGCAAGGAATATCATGAAGATAAGTGCAGCACCCACAGATAGATAAGTGGATCACTAATCCACTATTATCGAGATTCAAGGTACTATTTTGAACCATCTTGTCTATGTCTTAATTGACCGAGGGCCTACTCCTAGTTATATTAATCATCAAATTGTAGAAAAATTTAAGTTAGACACTGCAAAATTTACGAACGCAAGGTTGGTATAGTTAGAAACTGACACAAAAAGGAAGGTAACTAGCCATGCAAAACAGAGTCCCATAGATTTAAATAGCTATCCCATTGAGGTTAACTAAAATATACTTCCTTTAGGTTCATATGTTGTGTTAATAGGTATGGATTGGATGGGAAAACACAAATTGGTAATAAGCTGCTTAGAAAAAATAGCCAGTTGTATAAATCAAGAAGAAAAAATCAAATTAATAAAAGGAAATCCAAAACCAATTTGTGTTAGAAATATTTTAGGATTAGAACTGAAAAGAGTTCCAGAAAAGGGTGTCAACTATTTGTTGTGAGTGTTGAAGAAAATGATCAGAAAACAAAAAACCAAAACATAGATAAATTTCCAATTATTACAGACTTTAAGGATGTTATTACAGAAGAGATTCGAGCTCTACCTCCCAACATAGACATAAATTTCTCCATTTATCTAGTGCTATGATCTACCTCAGTCTCTATAGCGCCTTACTAAATGATTATTCCAAATTTATTAGAACTGAAAATGTAGTTGCAGGAAGCTTTCAATAATGACAATATTAGACCTTGTGTTTCACCAGAGCTTGAGTGCTATTTGTGAAGAAGAAGGATCGAACATTTAGAATGTGTATAGATTACTGACAATTAAATAACTTGACTATTGAAAACTAATTCCCACTACCTTGCATTCATGATCTATTTGATAAAGTAAGAGGCAAAACCATATTCCAAAAACTGATTTGAGAACGAGGTATCAACAATTAAGAATAAAGGATGAAGACATTCATAAAAAAACCTTTCGAACCACTTATGGTCACTATGAATTTGAAGTGTTACCTTTTGGTCTTACCAATGCACCACCAGTGCACTGACATCATTTATGTGTTTAATGAATAACGTGTTTACTAAGTAACTTCATAAATTTGTGTTGGTATTTATAGATGACATTCTAGTGTATTCCAAAAATGAGGAGGAGCATAAAGAATATTTGAGATTTGTGCTACAAAATTTGAGAGAGCATCAATTGTATGAAAAATTTAGTAAATTTGAGTTCTGCAAAGATAAAATACAATATATGGTCTATTTCATTTCAAAAGAGGGATTTTCTATTGATCCGGAAAATGTTATGGCCATTTTAAGCTTGCCCATAACTAAGGATGTGTTAGATGTTTGATCCTATATGGGAATTATAGGATACTACAAAATATCCATTGAAGTTTTTTGAAAACCGGCATATCCTATCACTTCATTACAAAAGGAATAAACAAAATTTGAGTGAACAACCAAGTATTAGGAATGTTTGACAAACTAAAACATTTATTAATAGTAACACCTATTTTGATAAATGCAAATCCAAAAAAGGAATTTGTTGTATGAGAAGATGGTTGTTTGGAGGGTTTACATGGAGTCTTCATGCAAGATAATTTTTTAGTGGCCTATGAATACAAGAAACAAAATCCAAATGAAAAGAAATATGCAGTGTACAACTTTGAGTTGTTTGTTGTAATACATGCCTTAAAAATGCGGAGACACTACTTGTTGGCTAAAAGGTTAACATTGATGATAGATCACATTAACTTAAAATATATTTTCATCAAGATATATCTTAATGTTAGACAATCTAGGTGGATAGGTTTCTCAGTGAATTTGAATTTGATATTAAACATATTAAGGGTAAAGAGGATAAACTACGAGATGCTTTAAGTAGAAGAACAAATTCACTTATGGAAATTTTTGTTAGAGACGTCATTATAGTTTTGCTGAGAATATCATGGATTCAATACAGGAGGATCAAATTTATCAGGAAATTTACTAAAAATTATAACAAATAGAAGTTTCAGGATATGATGAAAATTCAAGAAAATTGTGAACTTATAGAAATAGATTGTACATTCCAAATGCAAGTTCTTTAAAAGAGTTGATATTGAATTAACATCAAAACAAACCATAATTTGGACACCCTAGTTATAAAAACACGATAAATTCACTAAGAAATGAGTTTTATTGGCCTGATATGAAAATGAAGTAGCAGAATATTTTTCCAAATGTCTAAACTATCAACAGGTGAAGGTAGAACAACACCTAGTTGGACTATTATATCCACTATGCATTTCAGAATTGAGATGGGAATTCATTTAATTATATTTTATTATAGGACGTCCAAGAATAAGATGACAACATTAATATTTCATGTTGCTTACAAGAAATTAATACACGCAACACACTTTATACCCGTAAAGTCTAAATTTGGGAGAACTCAATTTCCAAACATTTTTATTAAGAAGATTTTTTTATTGCATGTGGTACAAAAAATGGCAATATCTGATAGGGATGCTAAATTCACTTTCAAATTTGAGAAGGCTTTGTTTGGATGGATGGGTGCTTAGCTTAATTTCAGTACAACTTATCACCCCCAAACTGATGGATAGATAGAGAGGACCAATAAAATTCTAGAGGACATGTTAAGAATGCATGTTAGGGACAAACCTATGAAGTTGGAATATTTCCAATAGCTAGACGAATTTTCATTTAACAACAATTATTAAGCCACTATAAAGAGGAGTCCCTTTCAAATATTGTATGCAAGGAAATGCCACACACCTTTCAGCTAGAGTTAGCCCAAAGATAGGCTTATCTTGGGACCATATGTATTCTAGGAAATGGAATAAATAGTGCAAAAAAATAGGTAGAACATAAAAATTGCACAGGGGAGATGAAAAATTTATGTTGACCAAAGATCATCTATACATAATATTTAAACCAGGGAAATTCACCTTGAGGATAGGGACCTATGTTAAATTAGCTCCATGGTTATGTTGGCGTTTCAAACTTTTAGATAGGGTTGGACCGGTAGCATATCAGTTGGCCTTTCCCGGACACATAAAAGTACACAATGTTTTTCATGTATGTTTCTAAAAATAATATGTCCATCAAAATTCTCATATATTTGTTGGAAATTGATATGGTTGGAACCAGAAAGATATATCAAACTAGAGTCACTTTGCATATTAGATTGGACGTACATCTTGCTCTGGAATCGAGCCATTCCTTAGGTTAATGTGCATTGCAAACACTTTAAAGTCAACGAGGCCACCTAGGAGATGGAAGACAAAATGTGGGAGGCCTTTCCATCAGTGTTCCAAAAGGAAAAGACTTGGAAATCCAACATTGAGGATGGTGTTGAATAAAAAGCGGGGGAATATGTAACAACCTTATGTTTTCTATGTTAATGTTGACTATTTTAGACATCGCCTTTTTTAGACTGGATCGCTAGGGATGTAATGTTGAAACTTTTGAGATGATTTGATTGATTTATTTATTGTTATGTAATCAATTAATTATTAATAATAAATAAAAATGTTGTAAACTACTTAGGAAAAGAGTACTAGAGTTGGAATATTTCTTGCCACTTTTGAAGTGGTTTTTCTGGTTAAATCCAAGATGAATCTTCCCTTAAACTCTCCTAAAAATCCCTCAGCGAGGGAAAAGACAAAAAAAATTGATTTAATTTGATGGAGAGAAAGGTCATATTAAATCACTTAGTTGGAGAATCATACTAAGTCTGAGTGTAATAAAGCATCGTGGGAGAAAAATACAAGTTTTAAAGAAAAAGGAAACAACATTTTTTGAAAAAAATAAAAGGCCTAGTCAAATGGGTTGGCAAACCTAAAAGAGGGACATTGCTAAAATCTGTTAGAAAGGAAAATTATAAAAAAACCACTTAGGAATTAATGAGGTTGTTAATTCTCAAAGTCAAGGCATATTAGCTCGAGGGGAGCTGGTATCAACAATTGCTGATAGGGAAGAACGTGCTTGGTTCTAAAATTTTACAAACTCATAAAATTTTACGAACTATTGAGGAAGATGCTCAGTCATATGGATTATTAGTTCGTAAAATTTTTGAACGAAAGGTTATTATAAATAATATTACCCTAAATATTATGAAAAGTGTGCCATTTATAGCTTTAGCACCTCAGTGTTCCCTGAGAAAATAAACTGGGTATTCTTGCTATAATAAAATTATATAGACACCTCGGAACGAACACATCAAATCTACATGCGTGAAACCACAAATCATCATAGTGGAAGTGAATATTCCAACCTCGAAGTTGGAGATGAAATTAGTATGTGGTTCAATGAGAAGAAGTAAAAAAAAAAAAAACCAAATTTGTTGTCAAAATCCCCAAAAGAAATATATGCTCCGACAAGAAAAAGTATTGTGAGGAATTCATAACGTCGATTTTAGATATGAAAAATAAAAATAATGAAGGATAAACTTAAAAAATGATGCTTTAAAATTTATAGAGAAATGAAGTTTTCAAATGTAAGGTTATTGGCATGTGCAATAGTTTTCCTCTATAATTTTTTCCATTAGTAAAATTAACAAGAAGGAAATAATCCATAAACCAACAAAATTATGAAGTAGAAATAAAGTAGAGTCTTACCCTAATTCCAACGTCTGGGAGGTAATAGAGAGTGAATTTACTCACATGAAAATTGAGTGAGACAACTGGAATCCAAGCGTTGAAGAAAAAAATAAAATAAAAGAAGAACTCTTCCTTATAGATTCATCTAAATACCTTAGGGAGACAACGATATTTACAATAATCAATAGTAAAAGGACAATACAATTAGGTTACACTATTATTTTGATTAACACATTTAATGGATTTATAAGGAATACCCTCAAACCAAAATTATGAATTAAAGACCTAAAGACACGGTGCAAGTGAGTGATTAAACCCTGGAGGGTTTCACCTATAATAAATATTAGAACCCAATTCCTAAAAATTCTTGAATCATATTTAAATGGTTAAGGAAGAGAAATAATATACGACTAGTCATAAAAGTTCTACGATTAAAGTGGGAACACCACTACATTCACAAAACAAGGGTAGAACCCCACCAAAAAATGTCATGGTTTCACCCTGTGAGCAACACAAAGAGGAGAAAAGAAAAAGAAATATGAGACTATGAATACTGTTGAGCACGTAAAATGAAAGGATTCCAATTCAAAACATTGTAAATACAGAGTGAAAGGTTACCAAATTAACAACGCTAAAACCTCCACTGTGTAATCAGTTTTGTGCTTAAGAACCCTAGCTAAATTATGTTAGACACAGTCAGTAGGTGAAGGAAGAACTCATGTAAGACAACATCAAACCGATGCCATTGTTTTGCAGAAATACCAAATGAACTCCAATTACCAAAATTACAATGAAAATGGGATAGGGTTAGTTGAAAAAATCACCACCATTCAACCATATCGAGGAGGTTGCCACCGTCCATTGCTAATGTTCTATCACATGTGGAATTCACATGGGCATGATCATGAGGCTATCTTTTGTTAGCCAAAGCAGACAAATGAATAGATGCGTGGAGAAACCAAGAAGGACTCCATATTAAAATCGACACGAATGTATGTATACAATACCACAAGCTTGGAATAAACCCGAGGATAACCAAAAAATATTGTATTTATATATAAAGACCATGAAGTTAAGTTAAATGTGTCATGTAATATATGCAAGAGATACGTAAAATAAATTTGAATAACGATTGATCATTGAACTATATTAATACCATCTGGGAATTCCCAAAACATAGGTAGTGCTCATATTATAACATTAGGTATGAGGAATAAAAAAAGTGGATATTCATAAGAAAAACATAATCTAATTATAATGTGCGCTCATTAATAACTTTTCTACCCATTACATTGGCCTTACACTATTGATCATTAGAATTTTTATGTAATGCATAAATACAAATTAGTCCTAAGAATACCAGATAGGGCTAGACGCCACATGGAGTATAGATAATGGACATAATGACAAAATCAATTGAACAATGAAAATTTGTAATTGAGAACTAAAGTTAGTAACATAGAAATATTTATACGTGTCGAAATCCACCAATGGTAAAAATAGAAAAAAAAATTTGTAGGAAAAAGGGGTGTGACAAATGTATCGAACAAAGCTGATCGAGAGGGTTTCCTTTCTAAAAAAATTTATTGCTTGTTGACGTGAGTGTTACAACGGTATTCATCTTGTAGCCCAAGTCCACAAGCCTAGTCGGGAAGCTGGTGCTTCTAGTACACCTCACAAGGGATTGGTCACCCCGTGATCAATTTTACTCTATCTATTTTCCATTAGGGTTACATTCTCATGATATTTACTATTGCATTTGTGGCGATTCCTTCACTTTTCTTTCATAGGTGTTGTTATGCAACTTGATCATTTCTACTGATTTTTTTATTCCCGTAGATGATACTAGGTTGTCCCCTTGGAAACCCCTTACAAGCATTTTAACTCTCTTTTTACCCTATTGTTTTGGAAAAGTATTACTATTTTTAACAATTATTGCAAAGTTCCTTTTTCTTTACTAACAAGAATTTTATTCCCAATCACATGGAAGTCATAACTATGGGATGGCTTCTCGATGACCCTATTTGAATTCTCGCCTAGCTAATAAGAAACCTTAAACTCATACTTGGATCTTCCTACCCATAAGTTGGGTGCACTACGTCTTTTTGTTGAAACAACATGTTTCCTTCTTAGAATATTCACACTGCCTAGACTGGAGTTTATGTCTTTATTTTATGGTACTCAAAGGCATGCCTATATAATTCTTCGATGATTTAATTTAGGCTCTCTTATGACCCTCTTTAATTATTTTTACATGGCTTTTGAGTTGGTTTATGGTACCTGTTCAAGCACATTGGAATCAAACATTTTACTAAAACCAATAAATGGATTGATAATATTTGGCATGCATATCATTTGCAGGTTCCTTAATTATTTATGAGCTTCATTAATTGGTTAAATTATCTTATACACAATACTGAAACTCCTATAATTTTTTAGAGGGTTATAGTTTCATTTTTATTTTATGTATACAAATTCACTTTTATTATCAATGAATTTCCTTATGTGTGTGTGTGTGTGCGTGTGCGTGTCCTTCAAGTTGATACGACCCTTTGATTATGGGCTACCCTATTCCATGATTTAGTAATTCATATATTATGTTGCACTTACCTGGACTATTATACTATAGTGAATTAATATCCACTCAATGTTAGAGGTATAACTTTTCATGCTACGAACCTAGCTACTATCCTATTTATGTAACTCTACTTGATCGAAACCTAGTTTATTTAGTTTTTCCTAAACAAAACTTAGATGTTTGTCTCATAGGAATTTCCTTAATTTTAGTCAAAAATAGGTATCTATATATCTTGTGGAATTATCCTTAATCAAATTTTACATGTTATGCTTATATCCTTTAATTAGTTCTTAATGCTCAAAAGGCTAGTTCTTCT
>APFE031465821.1:0-11323 GCA_000404065.3 Pinus taeda | reverse complement strand
AAATTATATATAATATAGTTTTATTATAATTATAAGATCGAAATGTCATGAAATTTAAAAGTTTATTTTACAGTTCAAAGTGTAACTTATAAATATAATTTAATATAACTTAAGTTTAAGATACATTTAAAAAACTAATTTAAATTATAAATATTAATAATAAATAAGTTTTAGTTAGTTGGATTAGTTTATACTATTAATGTTGAAATGTGTATATTTTGATTATTTTGATAAAGTTTTTTTTGGTAAATTATGTTAAAAAATTTGATGAAATTACAAGTTTAAGTGATTGTTTTGTATAATCTAGAGGTTTAATGTTTTTTCTTATGTATTTAATGACATATTTTGAACAATTATAAAATTATAAACCACACTTTTACCAAAAATAAGATTATCAAATTTCAAAAAATAAACCAAAGTATAAAAGAGTTAAATTACATTGTTAAAATATTATTAATAATATTTTACATTAATTTTTTATTGAAACTAATTTTAGATAGCAAATTTATTTTCTTAAAAAATAAAAACACTTTCTAGAATAAATAATCATAAATCAACATTTAAATTTATTAAATAAACGATAATATCACAATAAAAAAATAAATATTATTGTAAATCTAAAATACTAAATAACTAAAAAAAATTATACAAATATTTTTATATGAATCAATACATTTAGCTTACATTTATCTAAATATTTATTTATAAAAACTTCAACTTACTCCCAGTAAAAAAAATGTAAATAAAATAAAATAACATGAAAATAATTTTATTTAATAAATAAAATGATATAAATGACGTAAAATGCAATGTATTGCCTAACATAAAACATATATAATAATTTTGTTTTAGTTTATATTGTAATAAAAGGAAAAATATAATGCTCTAATCCAGCTAACCGAAATATATGGAGAGAGCGTATATCATGAAACTAAACTGCTCACGCCATCTTTTATAAAATGGGTGAGTAAAACCCTAATATAACCAGAGGTGGAAAGACCATCGAGCAATTAAACAACATAATGGAGCAACGCATTACTTCAGTTCATATGGAGCGAGTCAAACACCTGAACAAAATATTTCGCAACAAACTGAATCAGTGGTCAACCAAAGAGAAAAGAAGATGACTACGAAAATATTTTTGAAAATGAAAAAAAATAGAGATTGTTTTGGGAATCTTCATAGAAAAACATGTGGACTAGCTACACTGCAGAGAGCAGACCGCTAGATCTCAGGTTATACAATCGTAAGCAAATTCGGGTCGTAAATAATTATAATAGTGAATATTTAATTTGTTAGAGAAAAGCAACTGTGAGGCCCAACCAGCCATTGAGTCAAAATTACACCATAAATTATTTCATATAAGCTGCTTTACATCACTGCAGAAAGAAGAGTTATGCTAAAGGCGAAAACAGACACTAAGATATGAGTTTGTAGGTGTTTTGTAGAGGTATCGACTTTGTCAGAAGATTTCGGTTGTTATTTTGACGCAAGTTGGGTCGTTCTTTTGATGAAATTTTACATCCACTTCCAAACAAGTAACTGGATTGGTGAGACTAGTAATAGAATATGTGATCAAGAAAGTTTTAAGTAAAAACCACATTCAGATTGTTAAGTTTAATGGTATCAACTACTTAGCCGATTGTTAAGTTTACTGGTATCAAACTATCTAGTATGATTTAGAGTAGCAATTAAAAAGGAGAGTTTGATCTCCAGATGCGGGTGATTAACTGTTCAAAGAATAATCAGGCTGAGCATCATATGGCCATCTGTGAGCTCACATAAGTCACTAGTCAAATCGCTTGGGAAGGGAGATGGGTCTGCAAAACTTTTTTAATCAGGCCTTTATTGTGTTCACCTGTAGTCTCGAGAGCAGCTTCCTGCACCTCCTTAAAAGCTCATAGCATACCAGCTTCAATGCACTAGGTGTAGAGTTTTTATTTCTAGTTCTGCGAGTTTCTCTCAATCACTGTTAATGTGCAAAGTTTGTATGGTTATTGGGAGGTTTGTTGTTACCCAGCTAAGAGCAAGCAAAAATGCAGCGCTAAAGAGTTAGGTTACTGAGCAGAAGAGGGGGCTTTGGTGGTGGAGCAATCTTGCAGGGTTCCTCCTACACTAGGGAACCTGAAAGGCTTTGTCCTCTGGCAACCAGTAGGGGCAGAGGAAGGGGTCGTGGTAGATCTGGAGCTGAAGTATGTGAACATGCTGCTCACCATACTGCCCGGTATCATTTCCCTTGCTCCTGGATAATGCTACTTTTATTATTTCCATCTCTATTGAAAAGCTTGAAGGCAACAGTAATTTGGGAGCGGCCCAAAACAGAGAATTGTAAATCCTAAGGAACATTTACGCCCAGTGGAGGAGAAAGCTTCCTCGCGGATTCTGGCAAACCCAGCTGGCCCAAGTGTGTCCGTCAGTGGCGATCTCTCAGGCTATGTGGCCCCTCATTCGGACTTAGAGGACTCTCTTTGGTAAGGGTGTCTGGTTGTTGAGGAGCCCTATACTACACATGATGACTAGCCTACTTAATTCTGTTGTAGTGCGTAGTTACTACATATACTAGCTGTTTCATGTTTTTGTCCATGTTCAAAACAAGCTGAACTCTCAAGGCCACTGCCTTGCTGTAATTTTTTTCTATCAATAATACAAGTAGTCATATTGAAAAAAAAAAAAAAAACAATGAAGAGAAAATTAATTCCTAACCATATTCAGATGGTTGGGTTTATACCAGGTGGTTCCAAACCCTTACAGTTAACCATTTTTATCTCAAGTTTTTCTTAAATACTCAACAAGTTTTGCCTAAAGTTTTTTTTTAATACAATATGATTGTTATCGTATTAATATATTCCTAAAGAGATGTTGGAAAGGGGTTTAAGGTAAAAATGGAAATAAATTTTTGACAATCATATTAATATATTCCTAAAGAGATGTTGGAAAGGGGTTTAAGGTAAAAATGGAAATAAATTTTTGAAAAACTAAATTAAAAACATAGGGCAAAACTCTTTCTGTACATGGAAATGAATTTTGTTTTAGTTTCAAAGCTTAAGTAACCTTTTTCAAATTTGTGTTTATAAAACTTGAAACTGTGATCTCATTCAATATCAATGATGTCAGAAGAGTTCAACTTCCAAGCTCACTGTTTTTTCTAGCTCACGGATATCCGAGAGCCTCACTAGACGAACTCTTCCCCTAATGGTCCTAGTTTCGATTCCCTCCAATTGGGAAAAATCTTCGAAGAACTGCAAGGTTGTTGCGAGCATCAAGCTTACAACCTCTCGCTCCTTACATTTTTCCTCATAGAGTCAAGCTCCTACTCGATTTCCAAGGAAACACGAGCGTCTCGGTTGGCTACGTTGGCTACGGGGTCGAATCCCTTGCACACCATATTAGGCTCTCAGAGTGCTTCTCTTAAATGTAATGAATCCAAGGGTTAAAGAGGCAACTGCTGATGCCGATGTTCCCCAAAGATAACAGAGTGTCTTTCCGGATTGATTACACTATGATATTTTGTATTGATTAAAGCTATAGGAAGATTGTCTTGGTATTGAATATCACTCTGGATTGCTTCATTTTCAGTTTTAGGTTTTGCATTGGCTAATAGACTAATTTTGGTGTTTTTTTATCTCTTTGTGATTTCTATTTTTTTTTTTTTAAATTGAACATTTGTATAATTTTTTTCATGAAGAAGACATAAGAAACACTTCAATCCATTGAAGATCATAACCTTGGTTTAAGAAACACTTCAATCCATTGAAGATCATAACCTTGGTTTTACCAAAGTTTACTCTTCACTTTCAAAGATCCCAAACCTAGATAAGGAATCTAGCTATCTCTAGAAACCCTTCAAATGGGAGGCTAGGAGAAACACATCATGTGTGAAGAATAGGATGGAGATGAATACATGGTGAAGGAGGTAGCCATCCTTAAGCTATATACACTCCTACATAAATGATTAGAACTCATTTATGTATATGGTGAAAAGCTTGGGTGAGAGAGGACACCTGTGCCTCACCCCAATGGTACTCCTTATCAAATTTGATAATCCATGTGCTATGCAAAGAAGGTTTAGAAAATGCTAATAAATATGTAAAATATAAGTGAGGAAAGTCTTCGCTGATGTCTCTAGACAAGGCAATAAGAAGACATATAATATTCACAAGTAATTATCAAGAAGATAAATTAGGTGTTAGGCCTTGATTTTTCAACAGTTTGGGGTGAAATAATCTTATAATGGAATAATCTAATTAAAAGAGGTGCCATAGGTCACTCAGATCAAATCTAGAAGATGTGCATCTTTTCCCATCCTATCCCTTTGTTCATATTAGTATTAGTTTGGTCTAGCCAATTGGATATGCTTCAAATTTCTGTTGATTGAGAAAAGCGTTCTACTGGGGTCTTTCTACAATAATGGTTTTCAAAACTACAAGCTATATCCTGCTCTCCCTTTTTATATACTATGGGGAAAACGGAAATGCTAAAATGCTCCCATTTTTTAAAGAATCTGGGTAGACATTAGAAACACATGTTTAAAGATAGTTACTTATTATAAGGAAATTGGGCCTAATACAAGGTAGTTATCCTGGAGGAATATAGAGCTTGGATCTATGGTGGTTTGCATACCTTGTTGGTTTTCTTTGATGGGGCTACATAAACCATCTATCATGCATATGTAAATAAACCATCTAGCATGGATGTGTAAATAACTTTTATTTTAATGATACCTGATTGGTTTTTTTCTTATTGTGAAAAACAAGGAAAATCAATATCTAAATTTTCTTTATGGGTGCTTATGAAAGAAAAATAACATTTGTGACGCTATTGACTCAATTATTTCTACAATTTCTTAGAGATCTCTTATCTTCAAATAAGTAAAGAATTACAACATAAAAATACTTACAAAAAGAGATCATGCGTCTTTGGACTTAGCAGTTTCCTTTTTCTGGTTAGCTCCTCTTCGTGAACCTCCTTCTGCAGGTGATTTATAATTTGGGGTAGGCACTAGGTTTGCCTCAATTAGTTCAAGATCTTGCAGGAGAATATCGTAGTGAGATTTTACCTCACTAGGAGTTTTATTCTCCACCATTGCAGCTACCTTCTCCCAGCTATCTGGACTGTCTTTATCATAAATGGCCAAAGCCATTTCAAAATCCTTATTTTGTTTCCACGTCCAACTTGTGGTTGTGGATTCACCAGCCATTTCCCTATGAGATTTGAAACTGGAACCTTCTTTCTCAACTGAGTAAAAGTGTATATAAGAACAATAAAGCTCCACTTAGATCTCTAGTTGTTATGGCTGTGAGATTTGAAACTCGAACCTTCTTTCTCAACTGAGTAAAGTGTATATAAGAACAATAAAGCTCCACCTAGATCTGTAGTTGTTATGGATGTATTGTAATTAAACCCTCATCCGAATAGAGTCTCTAGGCATTGGTGTTGAAGTAGTGATAGTGTTTGACCATAACACCCACTTGAATGTCATGTTCTTGGGACCACCCTACTAGTTAAATGTGAAGTTGTTGACCCTTCTCTTCATTCTCAAATTCCCAAGTATTGTGAGAGTCTCTAACTTAAATAAATTCTAGAGTTTCTAGCAATAGGAAATCCAAATCTACTTATTTACGTACACCCTAAAACCTCATTTCACCTACCACAACCAATGGATAAGTGGCAATATTAAATGTACAAATAAATTATGTAACATTGGGATTGATCAACTTGTTGATGGACTTTAATGGCTTAGCAGGTAATTATGTGTGACCATCATCAGATGTTAATTTGTTTGTTATTGCCACCATTTAACTAATTAAATTAAATATTATTTTATTATGACCAACTCTTTTATCACTTTCGTATTATATGAACCAATCACTTATCAAATGTGAGTTGTTATGCAATAAACATGACCTTAGTAATAAAATCTGAACTTTATCTGAGTTGTCAAGTTATTGGAACTATCTCACTTGTAATACCTCTCATGTTATTTGAACCATCTCACTTATAGCACCATGGTATTAAGATCATCTCAGTAATCAAATCCTTCTTGGTCACCTCTACAAATGAATTTATTGGGACTTTTTAAGTTTATCAAATTTGAAATTTTCACTATCGCTATGTTAATGAATTGAAATATACTTATTTTAAAAAGAAAATAAATAAATGCTTTGTCTAAAACAGAATTTAATAGTTTTTGGTTGAAACTAGTGAAATATTGTTTTTCCCAAAACTTCATTTTTGTTATTAAAATGGGTGGTTTTGATTGTATATATGGATTTAGGGCCTTGATAAATTGTGTGGAGAATTTACAACTCAAATTTGTGATTCCAAGGGATCACTGATTCTTGGAAAATTAGAGTTGGCATAAAACCTCCAAAAATAAAACAAATAGGCTACAACATTAATCAATAGTAAAATATACAAAAAAAAAAAATATATATTTAGTTCAAAGTTTTTTAAAATTAATATTTATTCAATATATTAATATGAAATTTTATTTTATGAATTTATATTTATTTTAATTACTTTAAGTTGATAAAATAATGATGAATTAGATTATCAAAATAATTTTAGTTTAAATTGTTTCATGGGTTTTTTTATTTAAGAAAATAACAACAACATTAACATTATATTCTATTAAACTATATTAACTAAATAAAATAAATTTTCTTTGCCAATTTTATCCATTTAAATAAGAGAGTTGTATACATTTTAGATATGCATGGTTAAAACATTTTTTTGAGGTGTTCAATTTTTTTAATAAAAAAAGTCAAGTGGTTTTCTGTATAATTTGTGGCATTGAGTGAATAAGTTGTGGCAAACTTTAGTAAGTATGTCACTTGGAATTTTTTTGGGTGGTTGGAAGGAATGATTGGATTCATGTCTATCTAGGTCCAATTCTTATAAGGGACATGTTGAGCTTATATGGAGTAATTTGTCTTTATGTAGAATGTCCTTAAACCCTAAATAATATCTTGCTCTTGCATAAAGGTTGGAGGGTAAGGTGCCTGATTACTTAGAAAAGAAAACCCTAACTCACCTATTATTGAATCACAATGCAATCAACAAGTTTATAAATATTGTTAAACATGTCTCAATCAAAGATTCTAAAGATTATGCTTCAAGTTTGTACTCTTTAGTATGGGTTGGATGGTGAGGTTCTTAGTTACTTACATAGGAAAACTCTAAAATAATATTTATTGAACCATAGTGCAATCAACAAATTTACAAATGTTGTTACACATGTCTAAATCAACACCTCCAAGGATTATACTTAGTTTTTGTACATAAATTTCAGGTTTTATAAATATATTATAGTATACTTAGGTATTTTTATGGAGTGAATTATTGTTTGTGTTTATATATAAAGTTTAAGTTTATTTTTTATACAATTCATATGTATTTTTACAAAGTGAATTAATAACTTGACAAAGTGAGTCGGAGCCTCATGCAACACCTCAGAGTAGACCTAAACTTAGCAGCTGCCCTCAGTGGCCTCCCATTGCTGAGGATCGATGAACATGGAATCATGAGAGGACGAAGAGCCTCCCTCATATAACCAGAGAAAATGAAGGAACAACAAAAGCTTTCACCTCTCTCATTTCTGCAATGGGTCTGACAAAGATTAGACCATCATCAACCACCAAGTTTGTTAAAAGATTGGAAGACATCCTCGAAATATCACTCCCTCGAGCTATTCCTCGTAAAGTAGGACTCTTCGTGGCGAAACATGGATTAGTTGGGCAGTTTACACAGTTATGGCCATAGCCCAAAACGATACAAAAATGGGTAGAAAGGAACTGGTCTGCAACAATAAAAGGAAAAATATCAATCAAGTTCTGTGGAAGAGGAAACTACACCTTCCACTTTTAAACCAAGGAGGATCAAGATCTAATATTTAGGAATGGCCCGTACTTTATGGATACAAGGGGTTTGTATCTAAACATATGGATGCCAGATTTCGACCCAGAAAGGGATATAGCTAATGTCGTTCCCATTCGGGTCAGATTGTCACATCTCTCCTCCACTATTGGGGAGACGATTCAGTTAAAGCCATAGGAAATGTAGTTGAGAAATACATGGATAGGTGTGAGCCAAAGGAAAACATGCACGCATGTGCCAGAATCTGTGTAGAGGTGGATCTAGGAAAAGGGCTTCCAAAAGCCATCAAAATCAAAGTGGATCAGTGGAATCATATACAACAGCTTGTAGAATATGAAATGAATTATTTCAACCCAATTGAGAAACCAACAGTACTATGAAAAAAAATACATATAAAAAAAATTAAACAATTAAAAAACACAGTGACTGTGTGAGCTAAAAAATGCTGCAAATCTCATATATTCATTCAACTATTAACTACATTCTTATATAGTAAAAATATTACTAAAATCAACTCTAGAATAAATCTACTGACATTATAGCTAATTTACATCACTTTCCAGCAATGACCACCCTAACAATCTGCTGCTTTAATTTTGCAGTGAACACAAAATCTGCGGGCTACTTTGTCAAAATTTTACATAACTAATTAAGCATTATTCCCAACGCTCCCCCTTAATGATTAATGAGGATTTACTATCTTATCTCGTATTGCCAAAAACTGATCTTTTGCCACTGCTTTGGTGAAGATATCTGCTAGTTGATGCTGAGTATTTATATGCTTTAATTCAATATCCTTCTTCTGCACCAAATCTCTAATGAAGTGATATTTCATGTCAAAATGTTTTGTCCTGCTGTGATGAACTGGATTCTTTGCTAACTTGATGGCACTTACATTATCACAATAAATCACTGTAGGCTGAACTTGTTTTTCTCCAATTTCTTCCAAAATTTTTTTGAGCCAAAGAGCTTGTGTACTTGCTGAGGTAACTGCAACATACTCTGCTTCTGTAGATGAGAGGGCAACAACGCTTTGTTTTTTTGAGCTCCATGTAATCAAACCAGAACCAAAAGAGAAACAATTTCCAGATGTGGACTTACGGTCATCAAGACTACCTCCCCAATTTGAATCACTAAATCCAACAAGATTGAACTTTTCAGAAGAGTAGTAATGAATACCAAAATTTAGAATGCCTTTCACATACCTTAAAATCCTCTTGGCTGCCTTCATATGTATTTCAGATGGATTTGTCATATATATTGAAACAAGTGAAACTAAATATGTAATATCAGGCCTTGTGTGGGTTAGAAATATCAAGCTCCCCACAATACTTCTGTAAGTTTTCTCATCAACTAAATTAGCACCATCATCTCTACATAACACCTCTCCATGAGCACTTGGAGTAAGGGATGGATGACAATCAAGCATATCAAATTTATTTAGCATATCGTTTGCATACTTTGTCTGACAAATGAAAATCTCATCCTTACTTTGATAAACCTCTATTCCTATAAAATATTTCATGATGCCTAGATCTTTCATCTCAAATTCATTCATCATAGCAGCTTTGAATTTATCATTCATCTTAAAACTACTACCCATATACAATAGATCATCAACATACAAACTTATGATTAAAATATCAATACCCTCTTGTTTGTAGTAAAGGGTAGGATCATTCTTACTTCTCTGGAAGCCATTTTCCTGAAAGTATCCATCAATCCTTGCATACCATGCTCTTGGTGCTCGCTTAAGGCCATACAAAGCCTTCTTCAACTTGTAGAAATTATTATCCTTTCCTTCCACTTCAAAACCTTGTGGATGCTCCACATATACCTCCTCTTCTAAGTACCCATTCAAGAAGGCACTTTTCACATCCATATGATGTATGCTCCATTGTTTATGATCTGCTAATGAAATCAACATTCTAATGGTCTCCTGTCTTGCTATTGGTGCAAATGTCTCTTCATAATGAATTCCATACTTTTGTGTGAATCATTTAGAAACTAATCTTGCTTTGTGTCTATCAACACTCCCATCACTGTTAAATTTAGTCTTATAGACCCATTTGGTGCCAATCTTTTTCTGGTCATGTGGAAGCTCTGTCAACTTCCAAGTGTCATTCCTTTGAATTGAATCCATCTCTTCTTGCATGGCTTGCGTCCAAACATCATTAGTACATGCATCTTCAAAAGATGATGGTTCAAATTCAGCCTTGGATAATAAAGCAAAATTGACTATCTCACCTATTGGGCTTTCTTCATGTGCTTGATTTGCACTCCTCTCATAAATATCACTCAATCTTCTTACCTTCCTTGTAGAACTTGGAGAAGAAGATGGACTTGAACTTGATGTTGAAGAAATTGATGAAGGGCTACTTGGTGGAGTTAAGCCACTAGTTACATAAACATTAGTTGGCTACTCATGATCATTATCAATAATTATATCATCATTCAAAACAGATTTTGTCTTCTCAACATGGCCTTTTTGATGACCATAAATTCCCCCTCATAAAAACTACATCTCTTGAGATAATAATCTTGTTAGTTAGAGGATTATATAATTTATAAGCCTTGCTTGTCTCTCTATACCCAATAAAAATGCATAACTCACTCTTTGCATCTAACGTTTTTCTATTTTGATGAGGTACATGCACATAAGCCAAACAACCAAAGACTTTGAAATGATTAACATTAGGCTTTTTTCCATACCAAGCTTCATAAGGAGTCATATTTTCCAGTGCACTGGTGGGGCTATGGTTGAGGATGTATAATGTTGTTGCAACTGCATCTCCCCAATAAGAGTTGCTCAATCCCTTAGTTTGCAGCATGCATCTTGCCATTTCAACCACAACACGATTTTTTCTTTCAGCTATGCCATTTTGCTGAGGTGTGTATGTTGTAGTATGTTGCCTCCTGATGCCATTCATATCACAATAACTCTGGAAATCTTTTGAGAAGAATTCTCCTACACGGTCAGTCCGCAAACATTTGATTTTGCACCCTGTCTCATTTTCTACAGGGGCTTTGAACTTCTTGAATGTATCTAGGGCTTCACTTTTGGCCTTCAAAAAATATACCCAACAATTTCATGATTAATCATCAATAAAAGTGATGAAATATGATGACTTATCCAAACTCTTAGTCTACATAGGACCAGATATGTCTGAATGAACAAGGTGAAGTGGGTGATGAGCTCTCCATGCACTACCCTTTTGGAAACCTTTCCCTTGCATGCTTTCCTTTAGCACATCCTTCAAAAACCTCCTTATGCTCTTCTACCTTGGGCAAACCAGAAACTAATGCATGTGAGGTTAGAAACTTCAAACTCTAAAAATTTCAATGCCCATGCCTGAGATGCCATAACCAACTTGAATCCTCATAAGCCATATAAGCAAGATTGCTATTATGTTCATCAAACCTCAAGGGAAACATCCTATTTCTTGTC
>APFE031465815.1:125639-165584 GCA_000404065.3 Pinus taeda | reverse complement strand
GTTAGCGTGTCTCATGGAACACCAGAGACCAAAAACATTCTCGAAATCTAAACTAAAAACATCCCTGCTTCAAACCATGTGCTCTCTTCCCTACCTTCATTCCTTGCTTTGCAGAACGTGTGAGTCATGGAACACCAGAGACCAACACGAACTCGTGAAGATTGTGGTGCTTTGCAGAATAAGAGACTCTTAGTGTGAGTCATGGAACACCAGAGACCAGCACTTCATTCCTTGCTTTGCAGAACGTGTGAGTCATGGAACACGAGAGACCAACACGAACTCGTGAAGATTGTGGTGCTTTGCAGAATAAGAGACTCTTAGTGTGAGTCATGGAACACCAGAGACCAGCACTTCTAGCGATGAAGGGTTGGAACTCGTGAAGGTTGTGGTGCGATGTGAAAGATTAAAACTTGGTTATTCATTTATTTTTATTAATTTTTAATTTTAGGGATTATTAAATTCAAAATAAACCAAACTCTAGGCATGATTAACTTATTAATATTAGGAACTGCATTAAGATTAATAATGAAAATCACTACATGGTTGGAATGAGGGACCGGTAAACTGAAACTGGATATGGCATCAAAGGTTTAGTGACTTTTACCGAACAACTTCTTTTAATGGGATTTAATTTATACCAAGTCATGTCTAATTGCTTTTGATTCATCGGTGGGGGACCATAAACGTTGACTTCGCATTTAAATTGTTCGTGGATAATCCCTCACTCATTTAAAAAGATTAAGATACATTTTAGATTCAATACATATGCCTAAACTTGATATGTTATCAACACCTACTCTGTTCTCATACACCTAAGTGTAGTGTGGCCAAATGCATTATATAGATTCGACACCCACCCTGGAACCTCTTGTTAGACGTTGACATCTTGGAGTCTGGGCAGAGCAGCATCAACAACATCGCCAACACCAAAACCACGACAAATCCAAACAGACTACTTACATTTTCTTCTTTCTTTACAATGTAATAAATTCCTTCCATGAATTCTTTCCTTCGGAATTCGAATTGAATTCGTCCAACAATTTCTAAGTTTTTCTCTGCAAATTGTATCTTGATGAGAGCCAAGCGATTCACTGAAATTTCATAACGGTAGCTCTTGTTTTTGGCCCAGGTACAAAAAAATCTCGTCGAAATTGAAAGAGTCACAGGAATAGTTGTCGCAACAACGTTGTCAAATTGGAAGGAGAGAGGAAATCATTTGACGCAGTCATCAGTGTTTCCATATTCCTGACCAACGAAACCTTGCCTTCCTAACACCTAGAACTTGCAGTGGTTAAATTTGACGGAAAAAAATATCAATGGTTATATTTGACAGACATTCACCCATATTTCCATTATTTAATCGTTGGATACCCGTTTTCTGCCATTCACCGTAATTCAAATTGGATTTTAAAAAAAAATAGAAAAGATGAGCAATATTGTTCATTAAAACAATATTAAAGATATTTCATGGATAACGCTAGTTCAAAAAATTAAGCAAGATAAAGAAGAGTTCTTAAACATCCAAAAGGATCTGGATGCCATCATATCTTCCACCTTTCATAGCATGTCTTTCGAAAAAAAACCTCATCAGGGCCCTGGAAAAAAGGAAGCATATGCTCCTCCTTAGAGAAGAAGCATCTTGGAGGCTAAAAAGCAGAGCATTGTGGCTTAAGGAAGGGGATCGTAACAATAAATTTTTTCACAATTTCGCTAACGCCAGAAGGAGGAGAAATTTGATATGGAAGATTGAGGATGGTAACGGTGGCTTTCTCCTTTCCCAGGAGGATATTTGAAATGAAGCCGCTCGGTTTTTTCAGAAGCAGTACAAAAGGAATCAAAGTAATGTAGGTGATATGTTATGGGCTGCAGATTTAATGCCTGAAATGTTCGATGAGCCCTCATATGAAAATTTTATCAAACCAGTCACAGAAGAAGAGCTCCTTGCCGCCATTAAATCCTCTAAAAAGGACAAGAGCCCTGGCCCCGATCGCTGGCCCATCGAATTCTTTTTGCATTTCTATGATATGTTCAAACAGGACCTGTTGAGAATGGTGGAGGCTTCGCGCATGTCGGGAAATATTCACTCTGCTTTATCTTCCACTTTTATCGCTCTAATTCCAAAAAAGAAAAATTCTGTATCTTTTCAGGATTACAGGCCAATCGCTCTCTGTAATTCTCTGTTCAAAATTATCACCAAAGTCATTGTGAAAAGGATGAAGCCTGTGTTTAACCTCTTCATTACCAGAGATCAACATGCCTTTTTAAAAGATCGGAATATATGGGATGTTGTGGCTCTGACTCAAGAAAGTCTCTTCTCTCTTCGATCAAACAACATCAAGGCGGCCATTTTAAAGATTGACCTGAAAAAAGCCTTCGACTGTGTGGACTGGGGTCTTCTCAGAATCTTGCTGGCGAAAATTGGGTTAAGATCGAAAGGTATAGAATGGATCATGGCGTGCGTTGAAAATGTAAACTTCTCGGTTATCATCAACGGCATTCCATCCCCCTTTTTCAAAGCTGAGCGTGGTCTCCGACAGGGTTGTCCCCTCTCTCCGCTGCTCTTCATTCTGGTTATCAACACATTAAGCTTACATCTCAACAAAGCAGCTTCTGAGCTAAGATATAGGCCGATCAAGATCTGCAAGGAATTTTTCTTATCCCACAATCTCTTTGTGGATGATATTCTCATCTTTGCTACGCTCTGCAAAGCCTCGTGGCAATGTCTTTAAAGCATCCTAAATAAGTTTCAGTCTGCTTTAGGTATCTGCATAAACAAGGATAAGTCTAAATTATATCATAACGAGACTGATACGGAGCTTGTCATATGGATTGCCTCTCTGATAGGCATTGAAGCCGTCGATTGGAAATGGAATTAAATACCTGGGGTTCCCCCTAAAGCCAATAGGGAACAAAAAAGGGGACTGGTCTTGGCTCCTGGACCGTTTTTACAAAAGAATCTCCGGATGGGAATTGAGGCTTCTCTCCTTGGCGGGCCGATTTATTTTAGTACAGGCAGTTTTATCTCAGCTGGCGATCTACTGGGCGCATCTCTTTTTTCTCCTTGCTTCTATTATAAAAAAAATGAGCACATTAGCAGCAAATTTTCTTTGGGGAGGGAAATCCTACCAATCTAAATTTCACCTGGTAAATATGAATTCAATAACAAAGTCGAGAAAATCAGGGGGTTGGGGCTTGTTGGACATGCAGACTTTTGGAAATGCCCTCCTTTGCAAATCTCTCCTCAGGGGTATTTATGGCAATGGACCATGGAGCATGTTTATCAATAGAAAATACTTAAAAGGTAAAAGCATTGAATTCTGGTATAGAAGGAACTCCTTGGGGATCAAAAGAGGATCTGCCATCTGGCTCAGTCTTCGTAAAAATCAGTCTTTTATTATCGAAAACTTTCGATGGAAGATCTTTTCAGGATCAAGTATTCTCATTGGTTTTGATTTCATCAAAGATGGTATGACATCTCCTCTGCCACCAGATCTGGTTTCTTTCTTTCACTCGAGAGGCATCTTCACATGGGATAAATTGATAAAATCTTGGTCTTATACATCTCCGGTTTGGAAGGATGAAGTGGATCTTATTTTGCCTCCTCACATTCGGTCATTTTGGAGTTTTGTTCGGCTTGAATTACAGGGATTGGCTATTCGACGCTCGGGGTCAAAGGATGTTCTTGCCTGGAATCTGCCACACACTCCTTCTCCTGTTCGTGTAAAGGACTTATATGCTGCCCTTTCATCAGGGCCCGAGATCTCAATCCATCAGATTTTCCCTTACTCACTATGGAAAGTCGCTTGTCCTCTCAAGATGATCCTCTTTTCGTGGCTCCTTTTCCGGAACAGAAATCTCACATGGGAGGTGCTTCAGAAGAAGGGTTGGCAGGGTCCGGGTCGATGCGTTTTGTGTCAGAACGCTGAAGAGTCAAATTTCCATATGTTCTTTCAATGTCCTGCTTCACAACAAATCTGGTATGAACTTTCTATCTCCTTGGACTTTCCTCACTTTGGTTTTTCGTCTATACAGGACGATTTTTTTTGGTGGAGTGAACAGTCAGCACCTCGGCGCTCTATGTTTATTATGGTTTGTTGGTCCATATGGAAGTGGAGGAATGAATCCATCTTCAATTGCTCCAGGAGGCCATTGTCTTCGCTTTTGCTCAGCATCAAGGCTTACCTTGATTTTCTGGGCTAAACAGGCTTCCCTTATCAGTATCACGCTCTACTTTTTGGGACTTTTTTTTATTATCTTTACTTATTGTAATGTTTCTGCACTTTTTTGCAATTATGGAATAGTCTTACAACATGCAATGATCTGCATGATCTAGTTTTTAATAATGTTCCCCACAGTATTGAATCCTACTTGGACTTGTGGCACTTTGGTACTATACTATCATAATCCTCTATATGTAAACTTATATTTCTTCAATATAAAAAATATGGTTTTCTTCTGAAAAAAAAAAGTCTAGAAACAATGCAATATCAAAATTTTAACATTAAAATATATTATTTATTTATCTAAAATTAAATTTAAAAATTTCTAAAATCTCAAAAGTTACCAATAACATAAATATCGTCTTTTGTGCCCAATGATACACGGTCAAAATTCTATATGAAAATCAGAATCCTACTTGGACTTGTGGCACTTTGGTACTATACTATCATAATCCTCTATATGTAAACTTATATTTCTTCAATATAAAAAATATGGTTTTCTTCTGAAAAAAAAAAGTCTAGAAACAATGCAATATCAAAATTTTAACATTAAAATATATTATTTATTTATCTAAAATTAAATTTAAAAATTTCTAAAATCTCAAAAGTTACCAATAACATAAATATCGTCTTTTGTGCCCAATGATACACGGTCAAAATTCTATATGAAAATCAGAATCACGCGAGACAGTAGTAGATTTTCACATCGTAGTCTAACGATGCCTAGGAGTTGCTCGGAAATCATGGGAGTTCTGGTCATATTTAGAGTAAATCCAAGTTATAATTGTTAAACTTCAAAATTTTAAGTATTTTAGACGTTTTTTATGGTGTTAAACTTATTTTCACCATCAAAAACAACATTCAAACACTCTTTACAGAAAAATTTGAAAAAAAATTACCCCATACAAGTGGTCGCGGCAATTCCTCCCCGTCGTTACACGACTCCGATTTTCACGTGTACGTGTCACGAGAGATACATCAATAAGTAAGACGCAATGGGCTCTTGATTTGCAATATATTATTATCAAATGAAGCATTCAATGTGTGCGCATTATATAACATATCGGGTATGCTTTCATTATTAAGTTTTGTTGGGTAGAGCGCATATCATATCGGTATGGTTTGATTTAAGATATGTTTATTGAATTCAGAATTTGGATGACAGATAGTGTATCGCCATTTTCGTTGCCAATCAATAAGAATCACGCAATGAACTCTTGATTTGCAATATATTATTATCAAATGAAGCCTTCATTGTAGATGTGTTGCACATTATATGATGTACAACGAACAGCAAATGGCACATATAATATATTATTTATAGAGTTTTGCTTATTTATGCTTTGTTTTTCTACCAAAATGTCAGGGAGTTCATCGGCAACGCCCATAAACTCCATCTGTATCACAACAGCGACACCCCAACTTGACATATCTCACAAACACAGGTCAAACTAGGTAGGGTCAAAGATAAACTGAACAGAAAAATCACCAGCCATGTGTGGCTTCAAATGGGCAAAGTGCCTACGAGCACGTACAGTGGCATTTTGCAGGTGTAAATCTTGTTTTCATCTCCCCACGCCTCTTTAAACCTCCTTAATGCCTTTTCATCTAGAAGCTCAACGCCCTTCTCTCTCGCCGTGACCACCGCATTGGAAGAATTGCAGAATACCAATAACTTTTCGAACGACAGCTGTATCTCCATCTCCATTTCTAAGGGATTACCTTCGCCCCCCCCTCCATTTTCTAGCACCGGCTCGAAGGGGAATGGCAGTTTCCTGTATCCATCTAACATATACTGAACTTTTGGTTGCCGGTAAGGCATGCTTGACTCCACCAAATCAGCAACCAATGCATCGACAGCAGGACTGACGCTTCCCCTTCCGTAAGTCCACACCGCTATCACGCCCCCTGGTTTGCGCAGGACGCGTTTGACTTGAGAGTAAAACGTCTCAAGGTCGAACCAGTGGACTGCCGTGGCCACCGTTACGAGATCCACCGATCCCTCCTCCCCCACGATCGAAAACAGCTGTTCATCCGTCATGACGGGCGGAGTGACACAATACGTCACTTTTGGATGCTTCCGCGCCAAATCCAGCTGCTCCTTGCTTCTGTCTGTGGCAATCACACGATCATAATGCTCTGCAATCTATGGTCTCGTAATGTCATTAAATCTGTTTTAGGCGGCAATGATCTCATAATTTCATGTGAAGCCTGACAATTACTAGAAATGAAAAGAGCAAGAGAGTAAAATGAAATGAACGAAGAGGGTAAGAGAGGTTACAGAAAGAGAAGCTTGGCCATTGCCTGCACCCACGTCCCAAGCCAGTTGGTGATTGGCAGTGAAAGATGCCAACGTGGAAAATAATGAAGCAGGATAAACAGGCCTGCTCTCTAAGTACTCCTTTGCTTGTTTATCAAACGGCCCTGCCATCTTCTCCGCTGTATTCTCACGCAGTCGCAGCTACAGAAGGGTTCGCTTCCGGGTCTCGCTCGTGATCACCCATGATTTATGCAATTTTTTTTATTGCGTGCCGTGCAAGTAATGTCCGTCATCCTCATAGATTTAAATATTTATGTAAGATTTTAAATACATGCTTCCATGTAAAGCAATCATAGTTATTGGTCGAAAGAAACTCCGTCGGTGATTACACCGTAGTTATGTTTGAATAGGCCACACGTCAACGTAGTTATGTTTGAATAGGCCACACCTCAGGCTCAAATAGTAGTTTCGAATGCAGTTGTCTATAATGCGATTTTTTGAAAGTTTTTCCGGTGGGGTTTTTTGGTCGAAATCTGGCAGCAATTTATTGGAATTGGAATTTCAAGTTTGATAACTAGTTTCTGCACAATCAAAGCGTGTCCGGAATTTTTCAGGATGCTAAATCTAAATATGCAGTTAAAAAACCATTTTAACTGCAACAAATCAAGATTTAACCTCAATTTCTTCTATCGGATTGCTTCATCGGAATCTCCAAAAAATCACATTATACACGACTCCCGAAGGCAGTTGAATATGCAAATATCTCTTTATAATGAGTTTTCTAACATGGCTTAGCTAGTTTCGAAGAATATGCAATATCTCTTTATAATGGTTTTTCACCTTGATAGTATTTTTAAAATCCCAAATCTTAATTGTTTGATGCAAAATTCACACAGAGCATTCACCTGGCCGGAAAGTGTTTTGACTTTCTAATATTTCACATAGTTTTTGCAATTTTAATTTAGAGTTAAGAAAATGGTTAATTTTTTTTGGTTAATTTAAAAATAATTTTTTAATTTTTTAAAATATTATTTTTAATTTTTAATTTAACCAGAAAGTTTTTATAGCATATAATTATTTTGGTAAAGTTTTTTTATTATTTTTGATATTTGTAAATATGTAACAAATATTTTTAAAATAAAAAATATTAATTTTTTAAATAACCATGTCATTAGTGAGTACTCTAGCATTGACATTGACATTGACAGTAAACAATAACACTGACACTAACACTATTCTACCCAATAATGACAAAACTGACCCAATAATAACAAAAATGACAAAACTGCTCCTGATGCATGTCCTTGGGCTAAACAATAATAAGTATGCAGTTCAGATTATTAGTGGAACTTTTCTTAAGTATAGTGGAGTAAGCTTTTCAGAGTGCTGAGATTTGCCCCTTCATTTCTAAGGCGGTGGAATATTAAAAAGATTTGCCAAATTTCTAAAGCTGTGGAATATATGAAAAGATTCACCATCTTTGAGGCATTCGTCCCCATGTATATTAAATTTGGTTCTTGCAATAGACATAAACAATTTCATGACGGGAAATGCCATGTGATTTCAATCACATTAGGAAAACTGTGATTTCTTCCTAAATTGTTTATAACGTTTTTAAACTAAATTTATTAATTATTTTTAATTATACAACGTATAATATAATATTTTCTAATAAATTAGAAAAAAAACATTTATCTTTGAGTATTTTTATTTTATAATTAATTATAACAATTTTATTATTTGATTTTTTCTGAAATTATCTATTATATTATTGAAGAGTACGACAAGGACGAGAAAGTAAAGTATGACTGGGCAGATACCAGGGATGGAAACGAACTATGAAAATGTAAAACTTTCCTCATTAAAGAAATGTTCAGTTTTTTTCTTAAAAAAAAGCTTGGCCTTCCGCTTCTCAATGATTTGTTTGATGAACAACAATTTGTAAAATTAGGAGAACAGTAAATTGCAGGAGGATATCCTACCACATGGAACATTTGTGGGAAAGGGGAACGGATGACTTACCACCGCTATGCCATGAATGACACCGCTTGACCACTTCATATTGATAACACCAAACCTAATGTCCACTCCAGAAATGTTTAATTCAATTTTGTTAGAAAAAATCTATAGGGGTAGAGGAAAGGAGTTTGGCTAATCAATGGCGGAAAGACAAGTTTTTAGTTGCGATAAGGAAATCACAACTACAGAGAGGCTTAATTAAAACAAAAAACTCAACACAAAACTCTTGGGAGAAAAACAGAGTAAAAACAAAATGGTTGCCGTAAATTTACTTGTGAAAATTTACAAGATAACATACTTTTGATTATATTTCAAAACATAAGAAAATACATTCGTATGACAAATTGGAGGTTGCTCCATGTAAAACAAGAAATATCTTACTATGATTTACCATTCACCAGGGTTGCGGACTAACATATTCATGCACCCACCAAAATTGGCTCCATGATTTTCCCTTTACCTCTCAGACTTTCACCCTCTCTATCACTCAACCTAGCAAAGAACTTTTACATGCATATTTATCTAAGCATACAACTTTGGCTCATTAATTTATGTCAGAGCAAATATTTAAAATACTGTGTGGGCAATTATACAAAATAAGGGTTTTCCTGAGCTTGTAGAGGTTGCAGACTGCAACTAAGAGTTGTGCAGTAAATGTTTCACCCATACATATTTTCCAACCCTCATTAAGTGCTTTAACTCTATGATATGTTACGGAATGGTATACGTTGTACTTCTGCTCAAATTTTAGTCCTTCCCCTGCAAACAAAATCACAACCTACAATAGTTCACTGGGCAAGCATGGCGTTTGTCAATGTGTTTAAGGCGATGGTTGGGATTAATATTTCCAACACTCCCCTTTAATCACAACTGCTACCATTGACAATTCCTAAACAGTCTCTAAGATAAACAAAACTTTCACGTGCCAATGGCTTTGTGAAAATATCAACAAATTGTTCCTATGACCTGCAGTGTTACAACATAATTTCATCATTGTTAATCAACTCTCTAATAAAATGATATTTAACATCAATATGCTTGGTCCTCTTGTGAAAGGCAAAATTCTTTGATAATGAATTTGCGGAAGTGTTGTTGCAGAAAATAGTTGTCATCCCTCTTGGTCGTGGCAAATATCCCTCAACATCCTTCTCATCCAAACTACTTGACATGTTGTTGTTGCGGCGACATATTGAACTTGTGTTTTTGATAGTGACACTATTAGCTACTTCTTGGAGGCCCATGAAATGGCTCCAGAACCCAAATGAAAAAAATATCCTAATGTGATTTTTCTGTCATCGACACTTCCCGGCCAATCACTGCTAGTGTAATCAACTAGCCTGAAATCATCTGTTGCGACATAAAAAATACCATAATGTTTTGTCCCATTGACATACCTTAGAATCCTTTTCACTGCTCGCCAATGTGTTTTCCTTGGGTGTCTTCATGAACCTCGACACCAAAATCATTGCATACATTATATCCAGCCTAGTGGCAGTAAAATACATCAAGCTGCCTATCATACTTTTGTATAATGTCAGATTGACATTGTTGTTGCAATATTCTTTGCTCAACTTCAACCCCATGACAGTTGCAGTTGGTGCGGACTTTTTTTCTACATATTAAACCTCTCCAAAATGCCTGCTACATACTTTGCTTGAGAAATAAAAATGCCATTTTTTGTTTGCTTCACTTCTATATCCAAAAAATACCTTAACAACCCCAAGTTAGTCATTTCAAATTCACTCTTCATAACTTCTTTGAAATCAGCAATGAGGAAATCATCACTGCCTGTCAAAATCAAATCATCTACATATGAGACAACAATGAGAATCTTACCATCACTCTCTTTGATATAAAGAGTAGGCTCACCGTCACATTTTTCGAAACCATTGTCCAACAAGTAACAATCTATCCTGCTATACCATGCACATGGTGCTTGCTTCAGCCAATAAAGAGTTTTCCTCAACCGATACACTTTGTCTTCTTGGCCTTCTACCTCATAACTAGGTGGTTGCGCAAAATACACTTCCTGTTTCAACACTCCATTCAAGAACGTAGATTTTAAGTCCACTTGATACACTTTCTATTTATGTTGCGCGACAATCGCCACAACTGCATGCACTATCTCCATCCTTGTGACCGGCACAAATGTCTCCACATAATCTCATCCATGCTACTCCTTGTATCCTTTGACAACTAGCCTCCATTTATTTCTTTCAATCTTACCATCTACATTTCTCTTGGTCTTATAGACCGACTTCACTCCAATGACTTCTTTTCCTTAAGGAAGGTTCACTAACTCCCATGTGTCATTATTTTCTATTGCTTCTATTTCCTTCCCCATTTCCGCAACCCATTTTTCTTCTTTGAATGCATCCTCAAAATGGATTGGGGTCATCTACATGAAAAAACAATGAAAATAAGGAATTCAAACCAACGATACTATCAACTTCATCTTGCTCATAAATTTCATTTAAATTTATGAATTTTGGTCTTCTTATGCTTGTTGAAGTTGGGCTTAACATGTCACTTGGTGTTGTGCTTTGCAGCGTGCTAGGAGAATCACTTGCTTGATTGCGTGATGTCGTCCTATTATTTGTTGACAGTGTTACTTGTTACCTGCTTTGTTGCGCTTGAATAGGAGTAGAGGGAGTCACTATTGAGGAATTGCTTGTTGTTGTCAATTCCTCTTTGTCTTCATGTGGCATACATGCTTTCACATTGATTATCTTCTCTAAACTTCCAGTCCATGCTTCCTCTTCTATGAAATATACATCTCTGTTGATTATGACCTTCTTGGTTAATGGATCATGGAGCTTGTATGCCTTGGATTCATCACTGTATCCAACAAATATGCAATTTTTTCCCCTTGTTGTCCAACTTCTTCCTCAACTCATTCGAGACATGTTCATATGCCACACATCCAAAGACTCTCATGTGAGTGACATTATGCTTTCTTCCACTACATGCCTCTTTAGGAACGATGTTCTGGACACTTTTGGTTGGACATCTATTCATGATATATGCTACACAAGAGACATATTCAACCCAATAATCATTTAGCAAATGATTTGCCTTGAACATACTCCTTGCCATCTCCATAATGGTCCTATTCTCTCTTTCTTCTCCACCATTTTGTTGAGGTGTATACCTTGTTGTCAATTGCTCGTGAATTCCATGCTCCTTGAAAAATCAAAGGAAGTCATTTGAGATGTGTTGGCCACCTCTTTTAGTCTTAAGGACTTTGATTTAGTGTCCACTTTGCTTCTCAACGAGAGCCTTGTATTGGCGAAAGCGCTCAAACACTTCACTTTTTTGGTTTAGGAGATAGACCCATGCCTTCCTTGTGTAGTCATCTATGAAGGTCAAAAAATAATGGCTGCCACTAATTGATGGTGTTTGCATTGGTTCACTAAATCTGAATGGACAATCTCCAAACGTGTTTTTGCCCTTACTGACTTTCCTACTAGAAATATCTCTCCATGTTACTTGCCCAAGAAACATCCTTCGCATAAGCTGTCTGATTTTTCTACGAGTGGCAATCCCTTCACCATGCCTTTCCTATGCAACAAATTCAAACCTCCAAAGTTGAGATGACCAAATCTCAAATGTCATAATCAATTTTCACCTTTGACCTCTACTTGATAGTTTACTTGTGTGACAGCTGCATCTTTTCTTCCTTCCTCTTGTGAGTTCAATGACAGTTGTGCTTGTGCACCTTCTTTATTCAAATATGATCTTATCTTTAGGGGAAACATTATATTGCTTGTCATTTGAACCTTTGCAATCAACTGTTTTCTTGGATAACTATCCAAAATTGTGCACTCATCATTTTTGAAAAATACATTGTAGCCCTTTTGCATGAGTTGTCCAATGTTTATGAGGTTACGCTTCAAACCGGGGACAAATTAAACATCTGAGATGTAGTTTCTCCCCCTTCTTTGTTAGGATATTAACTCTTCATTTTCCCATGACAGAGACTTTTCTATCATTCCCTAAGGTCACTTTAGATTTCACATTTTCATCTAGATTGAAATACATTTCTATGTTCCCTGACATGTGGTTTCTACACCCTGAATCTAGATACCATATATCACTTTGTTTTTCTTGTGCTAAATTACAAGCTAAAAACATGCTATCATGGTTCTGATTTTCTTTTGTGAAATTTGCACTTGGTTTGTCATAAACACATCACTCGAAACACATCACTTGAAAAAGAGTTGAAACAATAGCTCCCATGTCATAAACATAGTCGCGTCCAAGAAGTAAATTGTAATCTAAAGGGCCTGGGACTACCATCACATTGAGATAAACAATTTTTCCTCCCAAAGTAATAGGAAACTGAGGAAGGATCCCTAATGGTTGACTGGTTCCCTTGTTAAAAGCCAACAGATTCTGGGTAACAGGCACAAGCGGTGGCGAACCGAGCGCTTGCCAAGCAGTAGAGGAAATGATACTCACAGATGCACCTTCATCTATAATAGTGCTAGGTACAATAATATTACAAACCTGTACTATGATCTGGCAAGACACATAACAAGGAAGATGACATCCTACCAGTCGATTCCAATCAAAGGAAGTGACCAGACTGCTTGGAGGTGGTACGGCAAGAACAAGAGTATTATCCCCTTGGGTTACGAGAGTGGGAGGATTTTCCTCCTGTCCTGATGGAATAGGAGGATTGCCCCCAAGCTCATTGGAATCTGAAGAAAAAAAGAACTTGAGTGGTATCATACTCACTCTCTACAGGAAAGGTACGATTAACTAAAGGTGAAATCGGTTCAACTATTTCATAGACCTATGATTGGTCAGGTATAGACTTATGGGCTTGACATTAAGAGAGAGTGGGTTTGACTGACAGTTGATTTGGGTCAGTCACTTTATCAACTAGTGAAGGATTAAGGGAGAGTCTCCTGTAACTAGATGGAAGTCGCTGTAGAGAAGTAGGATGGTTATTCAACACTTTTTTGGCTTCATCCAGATAGGGAAAAAGGTGAATGGGATGATTCCCTTCGCATAACCTACAAGGAAACTTAACTTTACCCTCCTCTCCAAGAACTTTACCACCACTAGTTGATCGTGTGTCACCAGCATGATCTCCAAAAGTTGATGACACAGAACGATGTGAACGAGAAGAACATTCTTCTAATATCTAAGGAATATGAGGACAATTTTGAAGAAGATGGTCTCCCATACAAAGTTTGCAAGGATATCAAACTTTGCGAGGCTTATCGAACAATTTTTCATTAGAAGTTGCATTCGAAGCAATGGTTGCTTGGTTTCCCCCCTGCTGAATTTGCTTCTTCTTCTTCCCTTTCTTCTTCTTCTTAGCCACCTTGTTACTAGTTTCAATACTTTCACCAAGCGAAGAGGAAGAAGGGGAGGAAGAAAAAACCGAGGAAGAAGGCAAAGGGTCAACTTTAGGATCAATTGGAGGTTGATTTTGTCCAATTGGAGGAGTACTTGATTGCGGAGAAATCATGACATTTTGAATCAAGGAGGTTGAAAACAACCATACTGGCAAGCCAATGGTAAATCCTGGAAGGGACAATGTAGCCATATAAGGAGCACCAATATTTCCAAAAGGAGGAAAAAGGACTAGGATTCCCGTCAAAAGGAATTCCTTGATCGGTGGACTCCAGATTTGTTTCCATATGTCTCAACCTAAGATCAAGTAAGGAGTGAGCATGGAGGATGTTATCTGCGATCAATTAATTTTATTTTAATCAAAATAACATTACAAAACAAAAGAGGGATAATCTAGGAAAAAGAATTACCAAGCAACTGTGAACTGCAATATACTGCCTCAGTAAACCAAGGTCTTAACATACATGCATGCAATATCCCCAAATGTTGTGTTTAGTGTATCACAATGTACAAGGCGGATGACTCGGTTATCTAAGGATGGATAACAACCTAATTTAGTCCTCCCATATATACCTGAAAGTATGTGGAAGCCTAATTCGTGTTAGCGTTGTCTAATGCGAAACCGCATAGTAAGAGAATTCTTTTATACTTTACGTATTATAACACCGCCCTATATACCCAAAGGTATGTGGATGAGTTACGATATACTTACGTACGTGGAATGGGGTATCACACTCGAAATTTATCGTAGACAAGTTAGTGACAACTACTATTTTTTATGACACTGGAACATGTGTCTAGCCTAGAACCTCTAAATGTTTTACATTAGGTGACAATGTTCTATTAGGTTAATTGAGATTAATTTTAAGTTGATCTTGATTAAGAATTTGCCTTTCAAGGTTCACCACGTGATGTCTTTGAAATTCCTAAAATGCAAATAATATGATAAGCATTCTCTCCATTCAATTTTGAACAATGAAAATCTTAGCTAGTAGGGATAAAGCAATCAGATTCTTTTAATCAAAGAACAAATAGCACATCTAATGCAATTTCCCTAAACTATTCCTATGATCACACACAATCTTTTTCAATGCACAATGCAAGTTTTTCTTTTCAATTCCCTTAATGTTAAAATGAACAAAAGGAAACTAATGCACATACAATCAATCAATCATTTTGCAAGAACGAAGACTTTATGACAGTTCCTTTTCGAAAGAAATGAAGACTTTACGACACTTTCTTTTCAGCAAAGATTAATCGATTATAGGCTAACTTTGGAAATGAATCGATAATGATAAAGAAAACTCTTAAGAAACACTAAACAATCAAGGTCAAAGTAGGGCTAAGAGAAGAGATACAAGTTTATTTCATAGCCGTAGAAACATTGACCTTTAAACAAACAACTTCATAAGAAAAATTGAAAACATCCAAGCCAAAGATGGGTTTTTAAGCTTAAGGAGGGCCAATGCAGGTCATAGTGGGCCTAGGTGCTCTGTAGAGAAAGCTTGAATGGGCCTAAGTGCTTTGCAGTGCACTTACCCCTGACAAAGGCTGCGCTGGTCCCTCAAGGAGTCATTTCAGGATGTCTTCAGGCCAGGAAACTCTTAGGAATGATGGCATTCAATGTGATGACTTTCTTAGGGAATGTAGCAACTAAATTAGGGTTTGATGAACCCTAAAAGTACTGATTTGAATGATCCAAATAGGCCTGTAACACTAAGGTCACTTTAGATTTCACACTTTCATCTAGATTAGAAAACATTTCTATGTTCCCTGAAATGTGGTTGCTACACCCTAAATCTAGATACCATATATCACTTTGTTTTTCTTGTGCTACATTACAAGATAAAAACATGCTATCATGGTTCTGATTTTCTTTTGTGAAATTTGCACTTGGTTTGTTACTAATGTCATATTGCTTCTTTCTACATTCATTTTCATAATGACCATACTTCTTATAGTAATGACATTGAATTTGAGATTTATCATACCTATGCCCTTGTGCTTGATTTTGGCTTAGGCCTTGACTTGAGCTTGAAGGGCTGCTTCTTCCACCTTTGTGTGGGCTTCTTCCTCGTCCTCTAGCATATTATCTTCCTCTTCCTCTACCTTGACCAAATGAAACTTGTGTCTTGAAGGCATGCTCCAATGAAGAGCTTGTTACTCTATTCATTCTATGTTCATGAGAAATCAGTGATGCATGAAGCTCATTCACTGATAACTGTGAGAGATCGTTTGTCTCTTCTATGGCCACAACAATGACATCAAACCTTGCTGGAAGACTTCTCAGAACTTTTTCAACTATTCTCCTTTCCTCAAGTGTCTTACCATGAGACCTCATTTGAGTAACCAATCCAATTACATGTGTAAAAAATGAGTCCACATTCTCAAACTCTTTTGTACAGAGTGTTTCAAAATCTCTCTTTAGCATCTGCAACTTTTCTATCTTGACTTTTTCCATTCCTTGGTAGGTTGTCTCAAGGGTGTCCCATGCTTTCTTGGACTTTGTTGGTGCTGCAACCCTCGGGAAAATACTTTCTTGAACTGCTTGAAAAATGTAGAAGAGGACTTTTGCATCATTCTTCCTATTGTCCTTCAACAAATCCCTTTTTGCTTGAGACAAGGCACTGTATATTGCTACATCTGCATTGGATGCTGCTACATTTGCTGGTTCTTGAAAACCATTCTCCACCAAATCCCAAATGTCTTAAGAAAACAGGGCCTTCATTATAATAGCCCAACAATCATAATTTTTCACATTAAATTGAGGTATATGAGGATTATTCAAGCTTGTGCTTGATGTTGCCATTTCTTAGAGTAAAAAAAACTTTCTACCTGCAGGTAAATACACTTCAAAAAGAAAGAACAATCTGCCCTAAAAACAATTTTTAATTGCTAGTAAAAACACTTGTTTTTACACTAACAATATTTAACCTGCTCTAATACCATGTTAGAAAAATTTTATAGGGGCAGAGGAGATTGCTAGTAAAAACACTTGTTTTTACACTAACAATATTTAACCTGCTCTAATACCATGTTAGAAAAATTTTATAGGGGCAGAGGAGAGGATTCTGGCTCATAAATCAGTTGTGGCAAGGCAAGTTTACACTTGTGGCAAGGAAATTGTAACTACATAGAGGCTTAATTAAAACACAGAGAAAAACATAGTAAAAGCAAAATGGTTGTGGTAAATTTACTTGTGAAAGTTTAAGACCATAAGGCAACATAGCATACTTTTGATTATATTTCAAAACATAGGGAAATACATTTGGATGATAAATTGGAGGTTGCTGCTCCAAGTAAGAAAAGAAAGATCTTACTGTGATCTTCACTAGGGTTGCGGAGTAACGCGCAGTAAAACATAGTAACTGATGTTTTCATGCCCCCACCAAAATTCGCTCCACGATTTTCTCTTTACCTCTCATACTTTCACCCTCTATCTCGCTCAACCTTGCAAATGACTTTTACATGCATATTTCTCTAAGCATACAACTTTGACTCATTAATTTATGTTTGAACAAATATTTAAGACATGGGATGGGAAATTATACAAAATGAGGGATTTCCTTTGCGGACTGAAACTAAGAGTTGCGCAGTAAATGTTTCACCCATACATATTTTCCAACCTTCATTAAGTGCTTTAACTCTGTGATGTGTTGCGGAATGATTTGCTTTGTACTTCTGCTCAGACTTTAGTCCTTCCGCTTGCAAACAAAATCGAAACCTACAATAATTGACTGAGTAAGGCAGTGATAGAAATTAATCTTTCCAACAAATTTTGGGAAACAAGCACAGAGTTATCAATATTTATAGCAAAAATCCCTAATCCACCATCAAGTATTTCTTCCACCATATGGAAGAAGATGCAATGGATGTGTTTCAATCAACATCATAAAAATAATCTCATGCAATGGAAAATTACTTGAAGACAACTATGTCTTAGATAAGCATATTGTCTTAGATAAGCATAACAAATAAGATAAGATAGTGATGGCATTGAAATAAAGAATACAAGTGAATGAATGTATGAGGTAATGGCACCAAGTGGATTATGGGATATTCACATCGTGCTTTAAACGAGACCATGACAAGGAACAATTTTGAGCCACCCTTTTTTCAAGTGAAAATATTTTCAATTTGCCTATTGATTGTGAACAATTTAAAATAGCTATGACCTAAAGTTCACGAGAAACCTTCACATGCTCTAAAACATTCTCAAATTCACTCCCTATTGTTTCAAGGAAACTCGCAATTCATGCATAATAAGATGCAATTGTTCCAAACCTCCATGTACTATGGGAAAATCTGAACACTTAAGTGAATACAAGATAATTGTTTGCCCAATGTATAACATTTACATTTGAAATGTGGTTATGCAATTGATGGTTTTTATATTTGTATTTTCATTAGCAAAAATTTATAACCTAAGATTACGTATTTTTCGTTGTAAATCTTGTTGCATTTACTGGTTTAATTGAACCGAAGTAAAACCATTGCATGGATAATCTTATTCCACCTTCATTTTCATATGTTGTTTGAAGCAACTGAAAAGGATAAGGGAAATGTTAAACACACATGGGAGCAAGAACAATAGGAAAGATAAATCATGTAGTACCATTTTTATTAACAATTGATATACATTTATAGTACAATATGTGACTCTTGGGTTTCACATCCCAAGGTCCCTTGGACTCCTTTTGTCCATTCGGCTTCCACACTAACCCATTGAAGATTAGGTGTCCAACAGGAAAAAGGAAACATCTTTGTCCAGTACTTGGAATGGCGAAATAATGACTTCAGGCCTGAGAGGTGGGATTGTCATGTCAGAAAGTAAGAGTGAAGAGTGGAATTGTAGGTTTTTTTTTTAATTGTGTAGGGAAAGATTAATTCATTGTGTGGAGCTTGGCACTTCCGTGAAAAAAATAAACTTTATCCATCCCAATGTAACTGAGCAAACAATAAAATATTAAAAAACTATGCTAGCTCGTGGCAGTAGAGCAGCACCAGGACATGAAAACCCAGGAGGTTTCGCATATTCTTATCGATAATGAAGAGAAGTGGCTGGCAAGAGAGCCATGATAGCTAAGATCACATGATAAATAAAGTAGGCACCGAATCGATAACACAGTCTAGATGCAAAGGCACAACATGCTACACCATGAATACACATAAGCACCTCATGCCATTTTGTAAATCCTTTGGCAAGATCTCCATATTGATTTTTTTAATCACCTTTCACACAAAGCATAATCACATGCTGAAGCAACCGAGTATCCTTTGCAAAAAAATATGATGGCAATAAATCATCTCGTCCAAGACCAAGGTATAGTCATGACTGTGAGAGTGGAGGAGCGAAGGTTCAGGCCAGATTTGAGCTCGAAAGATATGATGCATGTAGCTACTCTTTGAATCGCCTTCGGGTTCAATGCTTCATGGTAACAAAACTGTGGCGACATGGTAGGCCATTTTTTTATAGAGACGCGAAGATACCTCGGTGTTTAATGTCATAAGTGGTGCTTGTAATCAATATCATTTTGTTTGATCATATGATATTGTAATCATTCTTTTATACAGATCATTTTGTTTGATCATATGATATTGTAATCATTCTTTAACCTCTAAGCATCATTCTTTTATATAGTGTTATTTACAAGAAGTGATTTAAGGCTATAAAAATTATACCTTTGGCATTTGCTTGTTCTATGGACATGTTTTCTCTCTATCGCACTTGTTTTATGTTGTTTTCCCTTTAATTTTGCAGTTTTAGGGTTGATTGTGTAGTTCCATTCAATCCCCTGCTTCGCTTGTGTTCTTAGATCAACAATGTTTAATGGTTCACCTATTTCGCTTGTGTTCTTAAGAGATCAACAATGTTTAGTGGTATACCCCTCCATGAGACAACTCTAATGAGAACACTTTAATGCTTCTCTTTAAGGCTTCTCTTTAATCTTATAGACGAAGCACTTTCGGAAAAAAGAAATGGTAATAGTGATTCATTGTGGGCTACTGTTAACTATGAGAAATGTAATAATTTTGTGGTACAATTAGAAAAAAACTTATCCTTCCATTGTCAGGGAATAAAAAAATATATGATGTATGTCATGCCACTTCGAAAGTCATCGTGTTAGAAAATTTGAAAGGAGCAAAGGAAAGGAGTTTGACTCAAAAAATAGTTGTTGCAAGTCAATAGCTAGTTGTTGAAAGCAAATCGCAGCAACTAGACAGAGGCTTAAATAACACAGAAATTTAATGGTAGACAACAGTGTAAAAACAAAGTAAAGCTTGGAGCAACACAATAAAACTTTAGCGTGTAATTCTAATCCAAGAAAATACATTCATATGAGACTGGGACTCACTCACAGTAAAAATAAAGTTTACTGTCATTTACACTTCACTAGGGTTGCATAGTTACACATAGTAAAACACAATAATTGTTGTTTTCGCATGCCCACCAAAATTTTCTCCATGATTTTCTCCTCACCTCTCACACCCTGGACTCCTCTTAACTTTTTCAACCATACAAAAAACTTTTACCTTCATATTTATGCAAACATACAACTTTGACTTATTAATAAATGACACAACAAATATTTAAGACATAGTATGGGTGATTTTACATAATAAATGATTTTCTGAACTTACAAGTGTTGTGGAGTGTAGGTAACATGCCTAGAGTGTATTCAGTGTGTTTAAGGTGGTGCTTGGGATTAATATTTCCAACACTCCCCCTTAACTCCCCTTTAATCACAACTGTCGCCATTGACAATTCTCAAACAGTCTCTCATATAAACAAAACTTTCGCGTGCCAGTGGCTTTGTGAAAATATCAACAAATTGTTCCTATGACCTTTAGTGTTGCAACACAATTTCACCATTGTTAATCAACTCTCTAATAAAATGATATTTCACATCAATATGTTTGGTCCTCTTTGAAAGACAACATTCTTTGACAATGAAATTGATGAGGTGTTGTTGCAAAAAATAGTTGTTGTCCCCTCTTGGTCGTGGCAAAGATCCATCAACATCCTTCTCATCCAAACTATTAGACACGATGTTGCTATTGCAGTGACATATTCAACCTCTGTTGTTAATAGTGACAGTATTGGCTTCTTCTTGGAGGCCCATGAAATGGCTCGAGAACCCAAATGGAAAACATATCTTGTCATGCTCTTTTTGTCATCTACACTTCCTGCCCAATCATTATCAGTGTAATCAATCAGCCTAAAATCATTTGTTGTGGCATACAGAATACCACACTCCTTTGTCCCACTAACATACCTTAGAATTATTTTGGCTACTTGCCAATGTGTCTCCTTGGGTTTCTCCATGAACCTCAACACCAAACTTACTACATACATTCTATCCGTCCTACTGGTGGTCAAATACATAAAGCTACTTATCATACTTTTGTATAATGTCGGATTGATATTGTTGTTGCAATCTTCTTTACTCAACTTCATCCCCATGACAGTTGAAGTTGTTGCGGGCTTGTTGTTGTGAATTTTAAACCTCTTCAAAATGTCTGCTACATACTTTGCTTGAGAAATAAAAGTGCAATTTTTTGTTTTCTTCACTTCTATTCCCAAAAAATATCTTAACAACCCCAAGTCAGTCATTTCAAACTCACTTTTCATGACTTCTTTGAAATTAACGATGAGGAAATCATCATTGCTTGTAAAAATTAAATCATCTACATATAAAACAACAACAAGAAGCTTACCATCACTCTCTTTGATATAGAGAGTAGGCTTATCGTCACATTTGTCGAAACCATTGTCCAACAAGTAAGCATCTATCCTGCTATACCATGCACGTGGTGCTTGCTTCAGCCCATAAAGATCTTTCCTCAACCTATACACCTTATCTTCTTGTCCTTCTACCTCATAACCAGGTGGTTGCGCGACATACACTTCCTCTTTCAACACTCCATTCCAGAACGTTGATTTTATGTCCATTTGATACACTTTCCATTTATGTTGCATGACAATTGCCACAACTGTACACACTATCTCCATCCTTGCGACTTGCACAAATGTCTCTACATAATCTCCTCCATGCTACTCCTTGTATCCTTTGACAACTAGCCTCACTTTATTTCTTTCAATCGTACCATCGACATTGCTCTTGGTCTTATAGACCCACTTCACTCCAATAACTTATTTTCCTTGCAGAAGGTCCACTAACTCCCATGTATCATTATTTTCTATTGCTTCTATTTCTTCCTCCATTTTCACAACCCACTTTTCTTATTTTACTGCATCCTCAAAATGGATTGGGTCATCTACATGACAATATAATGAAAATAATGAATTTAGACGAGGGCTACTATCAATTTCATCTTTCTTATAAATCTCATTTAAATTTCTAAATTTTGGTCTTCTTGTGCTTGCTGAAGATGGGCTTGACATGTCACTTGGTGTTGCTCTTTGCGACATGCTTGGAGAAGCACTTGCTTGATTGTGTGACGTTGTCCTATTATTTGTTGATTGTGTTACTTGTTGCCGACTTTTTTGTGCTTGAATAGGAGTAGAGGGAGTCACTGTTGAGGAATTGCTTGATGTTGTGAACTCCTCTTTGTCCTCATGTGGTATACATGCTTTGATATTTAATGTCTTCTCTAAACTTCCATCCCATGCTTTCTCTTCTATGAACTGCACATCTTTGCTAATTATGACCTTCTTGGTTGATGGATAGTAGAGCTTGTATGCCTTGGATTCATCACTATATCAAACAAATATTCATTTCTCCCCCTTGCTATACAACTTCTTCCTCAACTCATCGAGGACGTGTATATTGATCCGGACTTGAACATGAATGCAACAACTTACATATATAATCATTAACTTAGAGATGTAGCAGAAAAACACTTCATTTCATTAATAGAAAAATACTAAACTATGCTTATAAATAGAATGGAAATAATATAGCTCAGGTGATAGTAGCTTATCTCTAAGAAGAGATGTGGCAGCTACATGCCTTTGAACTGAGTTACAATGAGGCTCAAGGGCCTTTTTATTATTGAACAATAAGAGAAAAACCTAAACAACCAAAACCCTAACCCAATGAGATGTAACACCAAGAATTTATGGCCCCGTTGGGGTTAGTTGGGTAGCCAACTTCCCGGGGTCGTAACTTGGTCATATTATCTCTGTTTGACACATAAGATACCTTTTTGGAAAGATATCTCCGAGGAATACAATTTCTAACATGATTTCCATAACAATTTTCAAAGAACGTTTTCCAAAAAAAACATCGTTTAGGGCCTCAAAACGGCTTCAAAAGTTTAGGACCCGAAAAACTACCAAAAATAGTAAATTGTGCTACAATTAAAGAAACATATGAAACTGACTTGGGGGTCTAGGTGGAATAGGAAGGTGACCACCAATATCCACCTAGATCATTTCGCCCCCCTTAGGAAGCAATGGTCCCCATTGCATGTAGAGCCTCCATGAGAGGGAATTTCTATTGTTCCTAGTCTTTGGTGAACCACTTGCGCTGGTGAAGGAGTTGGCCTGCTTTGACAACTCGATATAGTTGTATCTGATGTTGCCAAGTGTTCTTGATCTATGTGTCCATGACCTGATCAGTTGTGGCATGTTCCATGCAGTTCAAGTTGAGCTCTATTGGTGTGAGTTGTTCTACAATGTTAGATGTGTCCAACAATGGTGGAAAGTATGGTCGAAGGTGATCTACATTGAACATTGGGTGCAGAATGAGGAATGGTGGCATGTTGAGCTCGAATGAATTTTCACCGACGGCCTTGGTGATGGTGTATGGCCCATATCGGAGAGGTCGAAGCTTGTGGTGGGGTCCAATGAGGCTCTCCTTCTACAAATGAAGCCAATCTTTGTCGCCCACAAAGAACTTGTGTGGCACTCGATGTTGATCATGGTGCTGCTTGTACTTAGCATTGGCTCTATCCAATATATCATGGACCTGTTGGCGGATGTGTTCAATGTGCTTAATGACGTTGCCAGCCCTTTCGGCATCAAACTGCACGTGAGCTGAATCTACCTGAGTGGCTGAAAATGGCATGGCCACATCAATGGGGCATAATGGCTGAAATCCTAGCCCTATCTAAAAGGGGTTGTGACTTGTTGAGATATGGAGAGCTCTATTGTAGTTGTGTTGGACATAGCGGAGACTTTCATCCTATGTGCATGGATGCTTCGAGTTGTACATGCACAAAATGTGTATGATCATCTTGTTGACAACCTCTGTTTGGCCATTACTTTGGGGATGGAAAGTCATGGACTTAGTAAGTTTTGTATCTAGCATCGACCAAAGACTTGACCAAAATGCACTTAGGAATTTGTTGTCCCAATCTGAGATAATGGACTATGGGATCCCAAAGTGTACCCAAACTCACTCAAAGAAGAGCTTAGCAGTGGCCTCTGTTGTGATACTCTTCTTATAGGCTACCATGATGGCCATCTTAGAGAATCTGTCGACGACCATGAAAACACAATCGTTATTGTGCTTAGTAGAAGGAAGGCCCGACATATAATCCATAGAGACGGATTTCCAATGCCGACCAGGAGTAGGAAGAGGAGTATATAGGCCTTGCTTCTTGATGGTTGATTTAGCAATGATGTAGGTGATGTAGGATCTAATGTACTTCCCAACATCCTGACGAAGTTTCGGCCAATAAAAATACTTCTACAACACCACCATTGTTTCCTCTACTCTGAAATGTCTAGTGACCCGACTGTAGTGCGCCTCCCTAATCATCTTGGAATGCTCACTTGAAGGAACACATATGTGTCCAAAGTGGCATAACAATGCATCCTAAAGGTGAAAATTTGGAACTTTCTTCCCTTCCAAGAGTGTCTGGTATATGCCGCCAATTCTTGATTGCTCTTATAAAGATGCGGCCACCCCAATGCCCCATTCCCATAGGAGTCGAGCACAATGATTAGCACCATGACTGGTGGCCCGCTGAGGCAGTCAACAACATTATTGGTGCTGCCTTTTTTATACTTAATGTCCAAATGGATCTATTGTAGATAGGTGGACCATTTCTGATGGCTATCATTTTGCAACTTCCCTTGTATCTATATGAATTGTAGAGGTTGGTGGTCTACGTGGATGACCGTTTCCTTCCCCAGAATGTAATGCTTCCAATGACAGCAGGCTTGCACAATGGAATACATTTCTCTGTCATAAGTGGCATACTTTTGGACTGTGTCTGAAAGTGTCTCATTGTGGTAAGCCATTGGATGCCAATGTTGAGTAAGAACCACACCAATACATAGTCGGAGGCATCTATCTCAATCTCAATTGGTTGTTGCAGGTCTGGTAATGTGAGCACTGGTGAAGAACATAGGTAATTCTTCAAGTCAGAGAATTCTCATTGTTGGGTTTCTGACCAAAATAACTTTTCCTTCACTTTGCCTTGGTGACTTGACTTAAAGGCAAAGTGATATGAGAGAACCCTAACATGAACCTACAATAGAAATTGGCAAGACCCAAAAAGCAGTGGAGCTCAGCAAGAGTGGTTGGGTCTGGCCAATCAGAAATGACTTGTATCTTGGATGGGTCCACATGTACACCCTTCTCATTAATGATGTGCCCCAGATATTGAACTTGGGTTAGGCCAAAGGTGCATTTCTCCAAGTTAGCATACAACTTGTGTTGTCGAAGGCTTTGAAGGACCTGTTGAATATGGTGGAGGTGCTCTTCCCAACTCTAGTTGAAGATCAAGATGTCATCTAGATACACAACCATGAATGAAGTGGTGAAGGGATACACGATGTCGTTCATTAGTCTCTTGAAGATGGCAGGGGTGTTTGTCAATCCAAACAGCATGACCAACCATTTGAAAAGGCCCTCCTTGGATTTGAAGGCAGTCTTCCACACATTGGAGGGTTCGATAAGGACTTGGTGATAACCTGACTTCAAGTAAATATTGATAAAATATTTAGCCCCCTTGAGCTGGTCTAGAAGGTCATCAATCTGCAGGATTGGGTACCTATTCTAGACAGTGATATTTTTCAACGCCCGATAGTCAATATAGAGCCTCTATGTCCCATCCTTTTTCTGTACCAATACAATCATGCTCCAACAGGGTGATGATCTTGGCCTGATGTGCCCTTTCTGCAGTAGTTCCTGAATCTGCCTCTTGATCTCATCGTTCTTTAGAATAGAGCATCAATAGATTAGTCCATTGGGCAGTGGCGCACCCTGGGTCAGATCAATGTAGTGCTTGACCTGACAGTGCAAAGGTACCCATGTGGGTGAAGTGAAAGTATCCTTGTACTCCTCCATGACCTTGTCTATTTGCTACTATAATGAAGAGGAGACCTACCTAGAAGTCATAGCCACAACCTTCTTCTTGCCTTGGGGGCGAATCATGAGGAAACAAATTGTCTGGTCTAGGAAATGATCTTACTGCATTTCCCTACAGTGATCAAAGAGATAGCGGTAGGCGGGGCTACCTTCGGTATCTTGTACAACTTATTAGCCAAATTAATAATCATAGAGCGAGGTCTAGACTCATATACAACATGTCGCTTCCACAAGTATGGTTGTCCTAACAATACATTAGAAACTTCAAGAGGAGAAACGTCACACAATACCTCATCCGTGAAGGGCTTGATGCTATAGGGAAGGTGGCACTACTGGCTAACACAAAGATCTCATCCTTGGTGAAGCCATCAGATCTGTTATAGTCTTTAGGCCTAGCCTCTTCATGACTTCTACTGCAATGAGGTTCTTTTAGTTGCCACTGTCGATAATGAACTCAGTGGAGAACCCTTCACCCACATCTGTGAGTGGAAGAGGCATTCCCCCTCCTTTGGATCTTCAGGCTCAATTTTCTAGATCTTGTTGGTGGCCACGGCGGCACTGGGAACTGCATCAATGATCTTTTTCCCTTTGTTATTCCCCTTATCAGGTTATGAATCAAAGTCGGAACCTGCGTTTGATTCAGATGCCTTCAACTCGACCACCACTAAATGCTTGGATCGACATTCACTTGTATTGTGAGTAAAGCTCTTATGGAACTCACACCATTTTCCTGTGTCCTTCTTCATGTTTGTGGTGTTGTTTTTTTCTTGCGGCTTCAGTAGGTTATCCTGGGTAGCCCTGTCTTGGCTTGGTTCTTCATTCTATGGTTTGGGGGTGCCTTTTCCTTGCTTTGGATTTGCAGATCCAAAGTCCCACTTCTTATGTTTAAAATTCTACTCAATATTTACAGAGTACCGATACGCCATGTCAAGCACCGAACTGTCTAGGAACTCCATCTTGTCATGGATGTATTTGTGTAAACAACCGCAATAATTGAGCACCAAATTCCGCTTAGTATCCTTGATGCATAGCTTCGTGTGAATGGTATGGAAAATATTTGTGAACTATGGCACATCTTGGTGCCCTCCCTACCGTAGCATGCTCCACTTTATGTGTTTATCTTCATAGATCCCGACAGGGTAATACTATTCCTTGATGGCATTGGTGTAGCTGAAAACATCAAGGGTTCACTCTTGTCCTTTTGTTCACAATAGGTTTCCCACCAGTCCTTGACATGTGGGGTGGATTTGAGAAATGCAAACATAATATTTTCCTGATTGGAAAAGCCATGAACTGAAAAATATCCTTCCAATAGATCTAACCATTTATCTATGACATCTACATCTATCAGGCCTTTGAATATGAGGATATTGAAGTTAACTTGTACCTTAAAAGGAGTGGCACCTCCATAGTGGTTGTTGGATGAAGATGCATCGCCTGTGGGTAGTTGTTGAAGGATTTGGGAAAAGTTATCCATCATCGCATTCCTCTGCTGCTCGAGGGCTTCCTCAAGCAACATTTTGAAAGGTTCTCTTGCCCCCTCATCTTTATTTTCTTCCACCATGGGAGTTCATCGGGTTTTGCAAGGCTGATCCTGCAATGGTTCAACTAGATCGGGCCCTAACTCCTCATACCCTGACCTTGTTGGGGACATGCAAAGAAAAATAGAGAAAGAGCAAATTGCTCTGATACCACTGATCTAAAATTAAACAAGAACACAACAACTTATAGATATAATCATAAACATAGAGATGTAGTAGAAAAACACTTCATTTCATTAATAGAAAAATATTGAACTATGCTTACAAACATAATGGAAATAAGATAGCTCAGGCGATGGTAGCTTATCTCTAAGGAGAGATGGGGCAGCTACATGCCTCTAAACTAAGTTACAATGAGGCTCAAGGGCCTATGCATTATTGAACAATAATAGAAAATCCTAAACAATGAAAACCCTAACTCGAGGAGATGTAACACCAAGAGTTTATGGGCCTCATTGGAGTTAGTTGGGCAGCCAACTTCCCGAGGTCATAAATTGGTCATATTATCTTCATTTGACGCATATGATACCCTATTGGAAAGATACCTCTGAGTACTACAACTTCTAATGAATTTGATGTAGAAATCAATGAAGAAATTTTTCCAAATAAACGTCGTTTAGGGCCTCGAAACGCTTTCGGAAGTTGAGGACCCAAAAAACTACCAAAAATAATAAATTGTGCTACAATTAAAGAAACAGATGAAAATGACTGGGGGCTCTAGGTGGAATAGGTGAGTGGCCACCAATATCCACCTAGATCACATATGCCATAGATCTAAAGACTCTCATGTGAGTGACATTATGCTTTCTTCCACTCCATGCCTCTTTAGGAACCACGTTCTGGATGCTTTTGGTTGGACATCTGTTCGTGATATACTTTGCACAAGCGACAAATTCAGCCCAATAATCATTTGGCAAATGCTTTTCCTTCAACATACTCCTTTCCACTTACATAATGGTCCTATTCTTCCTTTCCACAACACCATTTTGCTGAGGTGTATACCTTGTTGTCAATTGCTTGTGAATTCCATGAACCCGACAAAACGAAGGAAGTCTTTTGAGATGTATTCACCACCTCTATTAGTCCTGAGGACTTTGATGTTGTGTTCACTTTGCTTCTCAACAAGATCTTTGTATTGACAAAAGTGTTCAAACTCTTCACTTTTCTGTTTTAGGAGATAGACCCATGTCTTCCTTGTGTAGTCATCTATGAAGGTCAATAAATAATAGCTATCACCAATTGATGGTGTCTGCATTTGTCCACACAAATCTGAGTGGACAATATCCAAAGGTGCCTTTTCCCTTATTGACTTTCCTAGTGGAAATGTCTCTCTATGTTGTTTTCCCAAGATACATCCTTCACATAGGTTGTCTGGTTTTTCTACGAGTGACAATCCCTTCACTACGCCTTTCCTATGCAGCAAATTCAAACCTCCAAAGTTGAGATGTGCAAATCTCAAATGCCATAACCAATTTTCACCTTTGACCTCTACTTGATAGTTCACTTGTGTAACAACTACAAATTTTCTTTCATCCTCTTGTGAGTTCATTGTTAGTTGTGCTTGTGCACCTTCTTCCTTCAAATATGATCTTATCTTAGGGGAAACCTTTTATTGTTTGACATATGAACCTTTGCAATCATTTGTCTGCTTGGAGGCTTATCCAAAATTGTGCACTCATCATTTTTGAAAAAGACATTGTAGCCCTTTTGCATGAGTTGTCCAATGCTTATGAGGTTATGCTTCAAACCATGGACAAAGTAAACATTTTGAGATGTGCTTCTTCTCCCCCTTATTTGTTAGGATATTAACTCTTCCTTTTCCCGTGACAGAGACTTTTCTATTAGTCCCTAATGTCACTTTGTAGTTCAAACTTTCATCAAGATTGGAAAACATTTCTATGTTCCCTGACATGTTGTTGTTGCACCCTGAATCTAGATACCATACATTAGTTTGTTTTTCTTGTGCAACATTACAAGCTAAAAACATACTATCATGGTTTTGATTTTCTTTTTTGAAATTTACACTTGGTTTGTTACTAATGTCATATTTCTTCTTTCTACATTCATTTGCATAAGGACCATACTTCTCACAGTAATGACATTGGACTTGAGATTTATCATACCTCTGACCTTGTGCTTGATTTTGGATTTGGGACTTGATTTGGACTTTGATTGTTTCCCCTTCCACTTGAGCTTGAAAGTTTACTTCTTCCACCTCTATGTGGGCTTCTTCCTCTTCCTATAGCATATGATCTTCCTCTGCCTCTACCTTGACCAAATGAAACTTGTGTCATGAAGGCATGATCTGAGTTGACTCAACTCCCAGATTTAACCAAGATCTTTTACTTCCATGATGTAGTTAGAATTGCATTTAAAATAGCATAAAGGAACATATATGCATGATGTAAATAAGGAACATGAGAAGAATCAACAACATAAAACACAAGACATTGATAACGAAGTTCGTTCAGTGTGGACTACATCTCCTGGCTGGTGTCAAGATGGTGTTGGCCACTTCATTCAATGCTAGAAATGGTGAAGATGCACTTGTACTACATTTTCTGTCATACAAGGAAATGTGCCATCTACATGAGTGACAAAGTCTCTCCATGAGACGTTCCACTACAGGAACTATCACTCACAACAAACCTCCTATCAACATGACATAAACTTGCATGGTGATAATGAGTATCTTGTCATCATGGCATCAAAGGGATCTCGACCAAAACACCCATGGTGACAATGTGTATCCCGCCATCATGGAAACAAAGGGATCTCAATCAAAACATGACAATAAGTACATCTCACATCAAGAACAAAACAAGATCCCACATCAAACATCAAACAAGGATCTATACAACGCAATGCATCTTAAGCAAAGAGATAAGGAAGTACATGATCACATTGCATATACCTCACATCCAGGATTTATCTGAAGAAGAGGCTGATAAATTTTTGGATATGGTTCGTACCATCAATCTCGTGGCGTCGAATATCATGGAAATGACTTCTCGCATATTGAATGTTGACACCTGCACTCCACTTTGAAAAGTGGCTGAAAAATGAATGATCAAATAGAAAATCTGTTTACACCATCAAATTCGTGGCGTCGAATAGTATAAAATCGACTGTCAAATTTCTAAATTCTGATAAAGTGAAAATCTGGAGCTACAAGAATCTTTTAGACTCCTCAAAGATTTTCTCCTCCGGGTCATCTAAAGGTTTGCTGCTCAAATCAACAAACCGGTCTCGCCATTGAGATCCTTGTGAAATTTTGAGAAGAATGAGTATAAAGTTGGCTGCATTCTGAATTTGGGAAAACTCAGCCTCCAAGGAATCTGAAAGATTCCCTCAAGATTCTTGAAGATTCTCCTATGCTGGGAATCTATAAATTTGCTGCTCGAAAGGCGAATCCAACCTCACCAATGCATTCCCTATGAAAATATGAGAAAAATGATTGTAAACTTGGTTACATTCTGATAAAATGAATTTTTACCTCCTCATGGAATCTTTAAGATTCTTCAAAAAGTCTGCGTGAAAATATTCTAGGCATCTACCTCAATTTCTGTGCCTAGGGTGGACCCCTCTATGCTGCCACATCTTTGTTCTATCTCTCTCTGTTGAAAATAGCAACAAGAAATGCTAAAAAGAGAAGTTCTAAAATTAGCACTGCTATAAATAGCATTTCAGGATACATTCCAATTTTAGTTAGTCCCTAAACTAAATTTGAGAATTAAAATTCAAATTTGATCTTAGCAGCTGCTTGCAAAATAATTAATTAATTCATCTTGAGTTAATTAGCTGTAGAAAATAAAACATAAGTCTATGTGAGGACATGCAATAGTTTCTCCATTGATTGAGGAAGTTATCCCTTGATTAAAGGAGATTAGGATGAGTTGTATTTTGAGTTGTAATTAGTTAGCTCAATTAACTGAGTTAAGTCCAGTTATATTAGTTCAAATAGTTTGTTGAACTAATTGTGAGTTCAGTTATTTAATGCATGCATGCATGTAAGTGTTGCACTTCAGATAACTGAATATTCTCTCATAAATAACTCATGCATGTCAGTTCAGACAGAGACCTAGTTGAGATTAGATGATGGGACAATGTACTATCAGTTGTAGGAATATTCCATGGAGGATATCTCTTACATGCAGAAGGAATTCATTCCTTGGAGATTTCGCAGTTACTTTTGGTTTTGATGAGTGTGTGATGAGGCCAATTCACACAAGTCGCAGCATTGGACCCCAAGGAAAACTACACAAGGAAATAGGAGGCTTGGAGGGCTATGGGAAGGCATATCTTGTGTCTATTTAGTCTGTGAGCGGTGTTGTTTGATTGTACTGAGAGTAGGATAGCTTGTGAGCTGATTCTCTATGTAATTTGAACATATTTCCACTTAACGTATGATAATACAGAGATCGGGGTTTTTAGCTGGGGCTTTCCCCAGAGTATTCTTCTGTGTTCATGTGTGATTGATTTGTGATTCTCAGTTATATGTGTTCTATTTGATCTTGTTCAAATTCGATTAAGCTTCTGCAAGTTTGTTGTAGAAGTAGATCTTGTATTTTGCTTTAGTATATTGCATAATCTGTTGATCTACAGTTGGAAATTCTACATGGTATCGGAGCAAAGGTGATCAGAGAGAAGAACAATAAACAAAGAAGGGAGAATTTTGAAGGTTGGAGTTCCTGATTATAGAAATCGAGTTCTTATCACATCTCAATTTCACCAATGGCGTTCAACGGTTTAAGACTCGAGTATGCCCTTGATGGCAGCTCAAATTATATAACCTAAAAGGATCACATGGAAGCAATATTAGAGGACAATGGTATAAAGGACTTCATGGATCAAGAAGTCCCCAAGCCCGCAGTGGCTAATGCTACATAATTGGTGGAATGGAAGAAATGTGCAGCTAAAGGAAGGAGAATCCTTCTGGAGGGAGTTCGAGACGACATTGTCTCGAGCCTCCATGGGAAGGAGACACCATTTTCGATGTGGAAAACTTTTAAAGATCTATATCAGAACAACAACGATTAGAGGAAGCTAGCGCTGAAATACGGGCTTTGGAAAATTAAGTACGAAAAGGGCAACATGATCTCTACATATCTGAACAAGCTCACCACCTGCAGGGATGAGCTTGGAAGCGTAGGGATCATGACAGACGATGATGACATGGTGAGTCTTGCTCTCCTTGGTCTTCCTAAGAGCTAACATAGCTACCAAGACTCGGTTAATGGAAGAGAGAAATTGCTAGATTAGGAACAACTTTGGTCAGATTTGATGTAGGATGAGATAAGAAGAAGCACCAGAGATGGATCTTCATCAAAACAAAATGATGAAGAAAAGTTAGCCTTAGTGAGTAAGGCGAGGAAAGGGAAAGGGAAGGCGTCCCATCCCAAATCCAATTCTTCCCATGGTGGGAAGAAGTTTGACAAATCAAAAGTGAGATGCTTTCATTGCCATGAGGTGGGCTATTATGCTATGAATTTTCCATAGAAGAAATCCTGGAAGGGATCAGATGGTGATGCACTGGCCTCACAGTTCGAGTTGGATTTCTCTCTCACTGCATGCATGGTTCCATCCATTATGGGATGTGTTTGGTACTTGGAAAGTGGAGCCTCTTTCCACATGTCTAGTGATAAGAATCTTTTCAGTACCCTGGAGAAGAAGGATCTCAAAATGCAGATCGAGATGAGTGATGATGGAAGTACCATGTTTTAGGTGAAGGTACAATTGTGTTTCAGAGGGAGCATGGAGCTCCTCCCATCCTGACTGATGTAAAGTATGTACCAGGTCTGAAGAAGAATCTTGTGTCCATCACTATGCTAGAAGATAAAGGCTATGATGTAGTCTTTAGTAAAGGAAAGGTATTCTTAAGGCATATTGGTACTGGACAGACCAAGAGGATTGGGATTTGAGTAAAGAATCTCTACAAGCTAGAGGTAGACGACTATGTTGCATTGTGTTCGAAAGCAGAGGTGGTGAAAAGCCAAGATGTTGGTGAGCTATGGCATAGAAGATTGGGCCACTTGCACCATGGGGCCTTGAAGATCATGCAATATATTTCTACCGGACTTCCCAAGGGAAAACTGGAGTAGACGGATACATGAAAAGGTTGTACCTTGGGTAAGTATGTGAAATATTCCTTTCAGGATCAAGACTGTAGAGTTGGAGCAATCCTGGAGTGATTTCACTCAGATGTTTGTAGACCATTCTCTATAGCCTCCACCGCTAAACAAAGGTATTGTGTTATTTTTACTGATGATTTTTCTCATAGATGCTGGATCTACTTTATGCAAAAGAAGGATCAGACCTTCTTGAGGTTTTGTGAGTTTAAAGCCTTGGCAGAGAAAGAATCTGGAAAGAAAATAAAAGCCTTGCATAATGATAATGGTGGAGAGTATATCACCTAATAGTTTAAGGACTTCTACGCTGTCGAAGGAATTAAACGAGAGTTGATGGAACCCCATAACCCACAACAGAATGGGGTGGTTGAAAGAAAGAACAAATCGATTGTGGGAGTAGCTTGAGCGATGTTGCATGACCAAAGCCTGCCACTTCATTTGTGCTCTGAGGCATGCAATACAACAATATACTTGCAAAACAGAAGCCCACACCGTATACCAGGAATGAAGACACCTATGGAGACCTTTTTTGGGAAGCGACCAGATGTGAGTCACTTCAGGATCTTTGGATCATCGGTTTATTGCCATGTGACCAAAGATGCCCGGAGGAAGCTAGATCCAACAACTAAGTTGGGGATACTTGTGGGGTACACTGATACACCCCACAACTATTGGGTGTACCTGCCTACCAGTCAGAGGATAGTGGTACGCAGAGATTTGAAGTTCGACGAGAAGAAATCCATGTGAGTATCACTTGAGAGGGAGCTCAAGTTGCATGCAAAGTAGGAACTTTCAGTTCCTAAGGAGGAGGAGCCTCATATCGATGCAGAGCAGCCGCATGCAGAGGATTCGGGAATGGAGACATCCACTCATACCGAGTCTTCCAGAGATGGGTGGAAATGCTCAAGGGAAGCTGATAGGTTGATGTTGGATGCATGGGAGAATGTGGGACAACCATCTTCTCAACGCAAACAAAGGAGGTCGCCTAAGCGGTACACTGGTTACATGGCCCTAGTTGGGGAGCGTGTAGAGTCCGAGCCCTCTTCACTCGAGGAGGCAGTGTAACAACTAGTCTGGGTTGATGTCATGGTAGAGGAGTACGACTCTATCATTCGGAACAGTGTGTGGGATGTTGTCCCAAGACCTCAAGACAAGTCAGTGGTTAGTTCCAGATGGATTTACAAGGTAAAGTAGGCAGCTGATGACAGTGTTGAGAAACATAAGGCAAGGTTTGTTGTTCGACATTTCTCACAGGTCGATGGGATCACCTACAACGAGACCTTTGCTCCTATAGCAAGTTACTCATCTATCAGATCGATGTTGGCACTATCATCTCAGATGGGTTGGAAGATCCATCAGATGGATGTGAAGATCGCATTCCTCAATGGGAAGATTCAGGAAGAGGTGTACATTGAGCAGTCAGAAGGTTTTAAGACCTTCGATCGTGAGTCACATGTGTGCCGACTCGAGAGGGCTTTGTATGTGCTAAAGCAAGCACCTCATGCTTGATACACCAGGATTGACAAATATTTCACCGGGTTGGGCTTCACCAAGAGTGAAGCAGATGCAAACCTTTACCACATCATGGTAGAAGGTAAGCCATTGATCATTGTTCTTTATGTGGATGATCTGATTTTGACAGGTGATGATCAGTTGATCAAGTCTTGCTAGGAGGACCTTGCAAGAGAGTTCGAGATGAAAGACATGGGTCTTATGCACTACTTTCTAGGCATGGAAGTGTGGCAGAAAGATGGGGAAGTATTTGTGGCTCAAGGCAAGTATGCTAATGAGATACTCAGGTGCTTTCACATGGAGAAGTGCGAGCCCATGCAGACTCCTCTAGCTGGGAACTGGAGGAAGGAGGATGCTACTTCAGGTGAGGTAGTAGCTGCTACTGTTTGTCGACAGCTTGTGGGTTCACTTATGTATCTAGTGAACACACGACCATACTTATGCTTTGCAGTGAACTAGCTGAATCAAGTTATGGTTCAGCCTACCAAGCTATTTTCGAAGGCAACGAAGCATGTGCTGAGATACCTAAGAGGCACATCTCAGTATGGATTGTGGTAAAGACAGACAGTGGGAGTGAAGCTTTAGGGCTTCACAGATGTGGATTGGGCAGGGAGTCCATCAGACCGGAAGAGAACTTCTAGAGGAATATTCAACCTTGGTTTAGCTGCAGTTTCCTGGTACAATAGGAAATAGAGGTCAATTGAAATTAGCTCAACAGAGGTTGAATACATGGCTGCCAATCAGGTAGCATGCGAGGCCATTTGGATGCAGAAGATTCTAGTGGGATTGTTTGGTCAGAGGATGCATCCAACTATGATCTATTGCAATAATTAGAGTTGTGTCAAACTCTCTGAGAATCCAATTTTTCATGACAGGTCCAAGCACATTGATATCCGATATCACCATCTTCGAGACTGTGTGGTCAAGAGGATCATGTTGTTGCTGTATGTTTCGATCGAGGAACAGGATGTAGATATTTTGACAAAGCATTGTCAAAATGCAAGATTGAGTGCCACAAAGACAGGATTAGGGTTACTGATAATCCCTTTCTTGTTGAGAGGTAGTGTTGAAAAATAGCAACAAGAAATGCTAAAAATAGAAGTGCTAAAATTAGCACTACTATAAATAACATTTCGGGATATATTCCAATTTTAGTTAGTCCCTAAACTAAAATAGAGAATTAAAATTCGAATTTGATCTTAGCAGTTGTTTGTAAAATAATTAATTAATTCATCTTGAGTTCATTAGTTGTAGAAAATCAAACATGAAGTCTATGTGAAGACATGCAATAGTTTCTCCATTGATTGAGGAAGTTATCCCTTGATTAAAGGAGATCAGGATGAGTTTTACTTTGAGTTGTAATTATTCAGCTCAGTTAACTGAGTTAAGTCTAGTTAGATTAGTTCAAATAGTTTGTTGAACTAATTGTGAGTTCAGTTAGTTAATGCATGCATGCATGTAACTGCTGCACTTCAGATAACTGAATATTCTCTCATAAATAACTCATGCATGTCAGTTCAGATGGAGACCCAGTTGAGATCAGATGATGGGACAGTATACTATCAGTTGCAGGAATATTCCATGGAGGATATCTCTTGCATGCAGAAGGAATTCATTCCTTGGAGATTGTGTAATTACTTTTGGGTTTGATGAGTGTGTGATGAGGCCAATTCACACAGGTGGCAACATTGGACCCCAAGGAAAACTGCGCAAGGAAATAGGAGGCTTGGAGGGCTAAGGGAAGGCATATCTTGTGTCTATTTAGTCTGTGAGCGGTGTTGTTCAATTGTACTGAGAGCAGGATAGCTTGTGAGCTGATTCTATGTGTAATCTGAACATATTTCCACTTGTACCCAGAGTATTCTTCTGTGTTCATGTGTGATTGATTTCTCATTCTTAGTTCTATGTGTTCTATTTGATCTTGTTCAAATTCAATTAAGCTTCCGCAAGTTTGTTGTAGAAGTAGATCTTGTATTTTGCTTTAGTATATTGCATAATCTGTTGATCTATAGTAGGAAATTCTACACTCTCCCGTTCGGTGCTCCATTCTTCTCCCATGCAAGTGCTTGAGGAAGAGTTTTTAAGCATGTGGGCAGTAGAGTTTTCAATGAGGCGACATTAACACGTTGGTTAGGTCGTAGGCGACGAGGCGGGAGGTCGGGGGATCAATTCCTGACGCCTCCAAAAATATGTGCGTAGCTTTCTTTTGTTGGGTGCATTAATTTATAACCGTTGTGACAATTTTATTTTTTGATTAAATATGGTATGAGTTTTGCATTAAACATGGTGTGGCTGGGGTTTGGGTCGGGCCCACTAGAGGTGGCCCACCCACCCCATTACATATATGTAATATGTTAACGTTATGTGGTTGGGTTGGCGAGGGTCACAACTTGTCGACCCCTTTTTTTAATTAAAAAAATTGTTTGTATGATATGGTTTGGGTCCGATGGGGGTGGCGTGTTCATGGCCCGCCACCCTTTTTTTTAATATATATATATATATATATATCTATATATATATATTATATATATATATATATATATATATATATAAATATATATAATATATATATATATATATATATATATATATATATATATTTATTTTTTCGATTTTTCTTAATAATAACATCTTTTTTTATTTCGTCTAACATAAGAGATATTAGACAAATTAAGTATCCAACAAATTCATTCACTTTCGGGAGCTAGGTTCCCACACCGATTGATGATGAATTTGTATGATACTTAAACCTGGCCCACTGCCCAACTTTGACCGAAACTTTGATTGGCTCTTTATCCCCCATACGAGCTCGGGTTTGAGTGTCGTTCACACCATTGGAATCAAGGCGATGAGCACTTCAATTTGGTGTTGGTTTGGGAGCAACCTGACCACTCTGAATTTTGACCCTTTCTGAGTCGTCTTGGACTTCTACTTGTGTCTGGAGCCACCTGGATCAATCCTCCCCATTGAGGAGCTTTTGGTCCTCCAAAAGCATGAAAAATAATCTGCAACTTCTTTGTACCCTGTCTGCACTTACAAGTATATGATATGTCATTGTTCCTTCTCTTTCACCTTTGTCCTTCGGAACCATAAGCGATGAGCTGATATCTGTAACCTCTGCAAACCTGTAGTACATTGTTTTGCAAATTACATGCTTAGCTTACATGACCAACTAATGACCCAAGAATCCCATATTTTCGATGAGTTTATATCACATACTTGGTAGTCAAGTTTACATCAAAATGGAAACAATACCCCAGCTATCAAAACAAGGCCAAAATATCATTGTTGGTTCAATAAGTGATGGAAAACACATCATCACTACAACACATGATTTACAAAAATAAAGCCAAACATTATTGTTTCTTTAACAAGTGATGGAAATACAACATCACTTTCACAGTTTAAAATGCAACACAAACTAAGACCAGACATCATTGTTGCTTAACAAGTGATGGAAAACACATCATCACTTTCACATTTTAAAATGCAACAAATGATTTAAAAAAGCACGATCATGACAAGCTAACATATCTAGAAATCATTTTTCACTTATCGATGTGAATGGGTCAGCCCCCTATGGTGGTTTTTCTTGTCAAATGACTTTTTCAACTAGTTCATGCACCTATGCTTTGTCTTTAAGGCACTACTCTAGATGGAGACTCCGACATGTGGCTTTTTGATGGCCACCTCTGTCACAATGATTGCAATAGGTCTTCTTCCTCTAGATATTCTTAACATGTTTCTTTTCCTGTTGTGGAGAAGGCCTTTCATGCCTCATCCTCTTTCGTGCTGCCATTCTCTTCCGGCACTCAACAAATGTATGGTTATGTAGTCCACAAAGAGTACATGTTTTTCGATGCCTTGATTTATTTCCATCATTAACAACATGAGTGTAATCGAAATGAACATTTGAATATCGAGACTTGTTATACCTTTCCTTGTTGTCCCTGGTGTAATTATGGCGATGATAGCTTGCCTCAGCTCTTTCCTTGCAATGGAAACTGCCATGGAATGATGGTGATTTGTTCCCATCATTCTCTTTCCTCGATGATTTCGAAAATGTCTCAGAAGAATCTGATGCCTTCGAGCATTCTCCTTTGGTATATCCCAAGCCTGCAAATCGAGGTCTCTACACAACCTCCAACGGTTGAGTAATGCCTTGGCTATTATCACCAAGTTCTTCTTCCTCCTTGTACCTCATCCTTGTAAGGAGCCTCATGTTTGTACCTGTAACTGGTATCTCCACATCTCCAACAGAAATCATACTATGTGAAGATGAAACTGAAGGGAAATCAACATCTTTTACACTGCCGATTTGGAAAGAACTGATGAGGGCTTCTCATCATCTATTGTTGATGGTTCGTTCTCTGTCCTGACGCATTCCCCAAATTCTTTCCCAACATACTCAAGTCCTACCTGATGGGGTAATTCCTCTACTTTGATGGAATTGAAGATTCCTTGGCCATTAATTCCCAAGCCTTTTCCTTCATACCCCATTCTGTTCAGTAGTTTGGAGCCAATTCCCATGGTATTGTTGGAAATAATACTGAGAGGGGGGGGGGGTGAATCAGTATTATCACATCAATAAAACTTTTTCATTTCCATATT
>APFE031465815.1:55835-125619 GCA_000404065.3 Pinus taeda | reverse complement strand
ACACATGAACACCATGATATAAGGTGGAAATCCAATGTGGGTGAAAACCACCTGCTGCAAGTCATCTCAATCTTCTTTTTAATAAGAAAATCCTTTTACAATATTTCTATACTGGTGCAGTCTTATACCAGTACGCAGGCTTCTACCTACAGAGAGCTACAACCCTCTCTCGTTCTCCAGTCTCTCCTGGAAGGGAGCTACAACCCCCATAGTTCTTGTACTAGCTAAGATGCTAGTACGTAGGCGGCGACCTACAATCTTCTCTCCTCCAGGTACCATGTTTCATACATTTTCAGACTCGATACTCCTGAAGCACAACACGTAAACTGAAAGGCCACGTTTCATCCAATTTTCATACTGGACCCATTAATATCATTGAAGCACATAATCAATCAATCTTCTGAATCACCTAAACACCAGATTAATACATATACAAGGATAATATATGTGTTAGCACCCAGATCTAGTCCATCAGATCACATAAATATGAGTCATTATGATCCTGATCCAATATTAGTTCTCATCCATCAATATTGAAGCTAAACACAATCAACCAAACAGGATATGTAGAATACTGACACCTTTAAACTGTCATCAGAACCCATCAACAACTAGAACCACCTGTGACTTCAAATATCATAGCTCAAATTGTATACACTACTACAATGAACCAAACCTACATACATACGCGCTTACACCAAAGCCAATTCGTGTACAGATCTATAAATATTCAAACATGACTTGCAACGATTTCAAACTTAAGTTATACTCAGATCAGATCATTACAAGCGTCAGTATACAGATCTAGAATAAGCATAATCAAATATATAGAGATAGTTCATCTCAAACCATTTGATCCCGATCTATCCTTAGATCTTGTTCTCCATCAACCGGTGAGATCCCTCTTTAGCTCAGATCTAGATCTACACCATAACCCAATCACAGTATTCCAGATCTAGCACTTTATCAGATATTCAATATTTCAGATAATGCTTTGCCAAATGATCTCCTTCCTCTTTTATAGTCATAGGCCTTTCACAATACCGTGGTCCAAAACCATAATAACTCAATACCATGAACCCAATACTTGGGATCAACACTTTTGGATGCAATACCACGGACCAAAACCATAGGATCAAAAACTGTCGGACTAATACCATGAACCAACCATGAAAGTGCGTGAAATCAACACTTTTCTCCACATAAAATAAACTTTTATCTGCATAAAAGTCTGTGAACTTTTCTCTACATGAGATAAACTTTTCTCTGCATAAAATTCTGTGAACTTTTTTCTACATGAAATAAACTTTTCTCTGCATAAAATTCCGTGAACTTTTCTCCACATGAAATAAAATTTTCTCTGCATAAAATTCTGTGAATTTTTCTCTACATGAAATAAACTTTTCTCTGCATAAAATTCCGTGAACTTTTCTCCACATGAAATAAACTTTTCTCTGCATAAAATTCCGTGAACTTTTCTCCACATGAAATAAACTTTTCTCTGCATAAAAGTGCGTGAACTTGAAAATAACTTTGCTGCACTATAATTTATCATTTGAGTGATTTGCCATCAAGGACAACACTTGTCTCATAATGCCAACAGGTATGATTTTCAAAAACAACGAAATCATCATCATGACAGATACATGAAGTTAGAGAATTACTTTTTACCTCACATGGCTCACGTTGCAACTTTTCCAAGGCCTCGTCCTTAGCTTGCAATTGGCATAGCAAACATTGTTTCTCCTATTTCTCTTATTGTAGAAGCATCTTCAATTCAGAATTATCTGCTTGAATACTTTGGTTATTGTGCTTCAATTCTTCCAGAGCCTCTTCCGTGGCTCGCAAATGAAGTTGCAATCGCTTCTTTTCCTTTGTCTCTTTTTGTAGAGCTCCATACATTATTTCCACCTTTTTTGGCACTCTGAGCATGGTCTCATACATCACTTTTTCATCGTCCATCATTACACGTTCCATTGTTCATGCTCGCAATTCACATCCACGCGAAGACCGCTCTGATACCAAACTTGATCCGAGTTGACTCAACTCCCGGATTTAACCAAGATCTTTTACTTCTGTGATGTAGTTGGAATTTAATTTAAAAGAGCATAAAGGAACATATATGCATATTGTAAAGAAGAAGGAACATGACAAGAATCAACAACATAAAACACATGACATTGATAACGGAGTTCGTCTAGTGTGGACTACATCTTCGGGCCTAGTGTCAAGATGGTGTTGGTTGCTTCATTTAGTGATGGAAATGGTGAAGATGTACATTGTGGACTACATTTTTTATCATACGAGGAAATGTGCCCTCTACATGAGTGGCAAAGTCTCTCCACGAGATGTTTCGCTACAGGAACTATCACTCACAACAGACCTATCAGCATGACATAAACTTGCATGGTGACAATGAATATCCCACCATCATGGCATCAAAGGGATCTCGACCAAAACATCCATGGTGACAATGAGTATCTCACCATCATGGAAACAAAGGGATATCAATCAAAACATGACAATAAGTACATCTCACTTCAAGAACAAAACAAGATCCCACATCAAACATCAAACAGGGATCTATACATCATAATGCATCTCAAGCAAAGAGATAAAGAAGTACATGATCACACTGCATATACCTCACATCAAAGAGTTATCTGAAAAAGAGGCTGATAAATTTTTGGATCTGGTTGTACCATTAATCTCATGGCGTCGAATATCATGGAAATGATTGCTTGCACATTGAATGTTGACACCTATACTCCACTTTGAAAAGTGGTCGAAAAATGGAATTATCAAATGGAAAATCTGATTACACCATCTGATTCATGGCGTTGAATAGTGTAAAATCGACTGTTAAATTTCTAAATTCCGAAAAAGTGAAAATCTGGGGCTACAGGGATCTTTTAGATTCCCCCTAGATTCCTCAAAGATTCCCTCCTCTAGGTCATCTAAAGTTCTGTTGCTCAAATCAGAAAACTAATCCCACCATTGAGATTCTTGCAAAATTCTAAGAAGAATGAGTATAAAGTTGGCTGCATTTTGAATCTGGAAAAATTCAGCCTCCAAGGAATTTGGAAAATTCCCTCAAGATTCTTGAAGATTCTCCTCCACTGGGAATCTATAAATCTGCTGCTCAAAAGGTGAATCCAACTTCTCCGTTGCATTCCCTACGAAAATCTGAGAAAAATGACTATAAACTTGGTTGCATTCTAATAAAATGATTTTTTACCTCCTCATAGAATCTTTAAGATTCCTCAAAAAATCTACTTAAGAATATTCTGGCCATCTGCCTTGATTTCCGTGCCTAGGGTAGACCCCTCTATGCTGCGACACCTTTGTTCTATTTCTCCCCCATTCAGTGCTCCGTTCTTCTCTTGTGTAAATGAGTGAGGAAGGGTTTTTAAGCATGTGGGTGGCAAAGCTTTCAATGAGGTGCCATTGGTGCGTTGGTTAACCTGGAAGAGACAAGGCGAGAGGTTAGGGGATCAATTCCTAACCTCTCCAAAAATATGCGCATAACTTCCTTTTTTTTGGTGCATTAATTTATAATTGTAGTGACCGTTTGATTTTTTTGATTAAATATGGTATGGGTTTTGCATTAAACGCGGTGTGGTTGGGGTGTGGGTTGGGTCCACCGGAGGTGGCCTGCCCACCCTATTCATTATATGTAATACATTAACGTTATGCGGTTGGGCTGGTGGGGGTCACGACTCGTTGGCCCCTTTTTTTAATTTAAAAAATTATTTGTATGAAATGGTTCGGGTCTGATGGGGTGGCAGGGGTCATGGCTTGCCACTTTTTTTTTTTAATAATTTATTTATTTATTTATTTTTGGTTTTGGTTAATAATAACATATATATTTTTTTTTAATTTCGTATAACATAAGAGATAATAGACATATTAAGTAGTCAACAAATTTTCCCACTTTCGGGAGCTAGGTTCCCACGCCGGTTGACGATAAATTTGTATGACACTTAAACCTGGCCTACTGCCCAACTTTGACCAAAACTTTCTCCCTCATACGAGCTCGAATTTGAGTGTCGTTTACACCGTAGACCGTAGGAATTAGGGCAACGAGCACTTCTATCTGGTGCTAGTTTGGGAGAAATATGATCACTTTGAATTTTGACATTATCTGAGTTCTCTTGGACTTTTCCCTGTGTCTGGAGCCGCCTAGATCAAGGCATGCTCCAATGAGGAGATTGTTGCTCTATTCAGTCTATGTTCATAAGAAATTAGTGATGCATGAAGCTCATCCACTAAGAACTGTGACATATCCTTTGTCTCTCCTATGGCCACAATAATGACATCAAACCTTGCTAGCAAACTTCTCAAAACTTTCTCAACTATTCTTTTTTCCTTGAGTGTCTCACCATGAGACTTAATTTGAGTAACCAATCCAATTACATGTGTAAAAAACGAGTCTACATTCTTAGACTCTTTCATGCAAAGTGTCTCATAGTCTCTCCTCAACATTTGTAATTTTGTTGTCTTGACTTTTTCCATGCCTTGGTAGGTTGTTTGGAGGGTGTCCCATGCTTGTTTGGATTTCATTGCTACTGCAACCCTTGGGAAAATACTTTCATGGACTGCTTGAAAGATGTAGAAGAGGGATTGTCATCCTTCTTCCTGTTGTCCCTTAACAAATCCCTTTTTTCTTCATACAAAGCATTGTATGTTGCTGCATCTGCTGGTTCTTGAAAACCATTCTCTAACAAATCCCAACTGTCTTGAGAAGAAAATAGGGTCTTCATTGCAATAACTCAATAATCATAATTTTTCCCATTAAATTGAGTTATTTGAGGATTTGTCAAGCTTGTGTTTGATGTTTCAATTTCTCAGTGCAAAAAAAACTTTCTACCTACTGGTAAATACACTTCAAAAATATGCCCTCAAAACAATTTTTAATTGCTAATAGAAACACTTGTTTTTACAGTAACAAAGTTTAACTTGCTCTCATACCATGTTAGAAAATTTTACAAAGGCGGAAGAGAGGAATTTGACTCAAAAAACAGTGGTGACAAGTCAAATCTCCATTTTCCCCAAGAAAATCGCAACTAAAGAAAGGCTTAAATAACACATAAATTTAGCGGGCATAAAATAGAGTAAAAACATAGTAAAGTAAAAACAAGGTTTACTGCAATTTACACTTCATCAGGGGTTTCAGCTCCAGTTTCCGCAAGAAAATCGCAATGGAAGAGAGGCTTAAATAACACATAAATTTAGCCGGCATAAAATAGAGTAAAAACATAGTAAAGTAAAAACAAGGTTCACTGCAATTTACACTTCATCGGGTTGCAGAGTATAACACAGTTACTAAAATTTGCTCCATGATTTTCTCCACCTCTGAGAGTTACACCCTCCACTCCTCTCAAATTAATCAACCATACAAAAAACTTTTACCTTCATATTTATGGAAATATACAACTTTGACTCATTAATAAATGACAGAGCAAATGTTTAAGACATAGTATGAGTTGTACTATTCCTCACTGCTTGCAAACAAAATCGCAAACTGCAAAAAGTTAACTACACAAGTATGGTAATTGGGAGTGTTGTACTCCTATTCAGAAGTTCAGTTCTTCCACTTGCAAACAAAATCGCAACTTGCAAAAAGTTGACTCGGCAAGTATGATGATTTTCAGTGTATTTAAGGTGGTGTTTGGGATTAATATTTTCAACCCATCAACTTAAAATGTTGTTTAAAAATGTGGTCCAATTCAATTGCATTGTGACAATTAGTTTTGCATAGCTATATTCGGCATCCTTGATTTCATGCAACGATTAAACAAACTGAAACCAGTAATGGTATTTCAACACAGAGAAGATCGCTGAGGATCAAACTAAACCGAAATTTTGTAATATAATATGAGATCTAAGGCATTGCCTAGATCTCATATATCAAAAAATCTCGTCGTGAAGCTTATTGAACTGGGAATTTAAGGGAGTTAGTTAGATTCAACCTTTTGTGAGGGAAACAATAATTTATTTGAATCACGTTCATGCTATAATACATCGCTTCGCACTTATGGGTCCAACTTCCGCAAACATCATTCCGCACTTAACCGATCTCTGTTTTACCGAAATTTGAAGCCTGCTTTGTCAGCGTTCGCTGCTTCTCTTCCTTTATTTCTGTTGTTTCCTTTGGCGAACCAAATCAACATCTGCCAACGATCCTTGATTCTGAGGGTGAGGTTGTAAGGATCCGGTTGAAGCGACCGTTGAAGGATAAATCCACTAGCAGAACTGCAGGTAAAACAGCTCCATCTCCAGTTGGAAGTGACTGAAACTTCATAAGAAGAAACCATAGCTCGCCCTTAACCGGTTCACGCAAAAGTAGCTATGAAACCGTGGCATCTGCATAGATATATTGGACGATAAAGGGTTTAAATGGTTGGATTCAAGATCATCATGGAAGCGTTCGAGTCAAGGGACCAATGATTGACTTCCCTCGATATCCCGCTGGAACCGGAAGCTAAGCTTGGTACAGATTGCAGAAAAGAACAAAGAAACTGACGATTGCAGAACATGGAACCCAAGATTGACATGCTTGCAGCTTCGTTCCCTTTCCTTTTGCATGTTAATAGAATCATGTCACTAACGGTGTTACTCGACTTCAGTTAACAATGTAATAATTAGTCAGTAGAGCAATAAAGATAACCAGTATCTCTAGTTAATTCATCGAATTATGTAAGATCATTGAACAATGTAAACAACGAGTTACATTTATTTAAATAACTCACTACTGATCTGAACATATAATAATTCGGTTGGAATAAAATCTTAACTTAACAATATTTTAGCTTAAATAGATTAAGCTCCCTTTGTAGCACTCAACAATCAAATCAAGACTTGACTAATAACATAAAATCCTTTATTGAAGTGTACCATGAAATCTTTATAAAATCATGTCTTAATTCACCTTTCATAGTCAAATATTGTGAGCGCGTGAGTACATATCATCTTTAATTTACTTAATCGTTTACTCCATTGTGGAATTCACACAATGAGAGATCCATTGTGCGGAGGTTCCATCCTCCCGCACAACGCTCCACTCTCTGTAAAAGCCAATACAAGTGACTCATCCTCAAACTGAATTGAGCCCATCTTATGAATCAAATAACTAATGTGATGTCAAAAGTGCAGACGACCTTTAATTTTTTATTCATTTATTCCATTGTTTCTCTGGATCAGCCAACCAGTATCCGGTCAAGAATAAGCCACAGGGAATTGTAGGTATTGATGTTCAGCCCTCTTAGCACATCCAAAATCCAGAAAACCGAGGAAATCTAAGGAGATCGCCACCATTTGTGAAGTTTCTTGGCGGTTGTTGTTTGGCCACAATAATGTGGCATTAGCAACGATAACACCAGTCATTCACTGTCATGGAACGACTCCATCTACAATAATCATCATGGGGATTATGCTGCCAGGGGTCATACTCGTGAGGCTTTAACATCTTACCATGTAGAACAACTAGTTTCTGCTACTAGGGATGGATATTTCCAAGAAGCATTGCCTATTTGATTGGCATTTATATCGCTATTTCACTTGCTATTAGCAGTTTCGTATCTTGATTCCCAAACGATGCGAACCATTGACAGTTGTTGGGTCATCTTAAATCATGGCAATCAGTCACCCCCAGGAGTGATCGAATGTTTCCAATGCAGATATGGGCTTTGTTCATCTATGCTGCTAGATTCAAATAATTCTCAACCAATATGAACTATTGCGATTTATAGTTTCAAGCACCAAGTTGGAGATTTCGGTTTGCTGCCCACACCAATTCCATAAATTTTAATACCGGAAATTCAATCATTGAATATAATGTAAACATGGTCCATTTTTAGCCGTTTTGTAGTCTTGTCTGTCCGAGCAGGGGAAATATTCTTTCCATTTCAAGTTTTGCTACAGTCAACGCTTTTTCGTCTAGCGATGGAATATTGCAAGTTGCATTTGACTAGTTTTTCAGAGAACATGGAATCTTCAACAAAATAAGCTCTATATTTGAAAATGTTAGCTCATGTTAAGATGGCAACAATATGAATGAGGAGAACTGGGGACCTTGAAACATTCTTTTTTGACAAGGGATAATAACCTGGATTCCGGTGTTGAGTATAGTAATTGAAGTGGATATTCATCATCGACATACCATGTAGATTCCATAATTTTTCTTCTCCCATGCTTTATCCCGGCAACTATCACAATGTGTTTTGGCTAAGTGCCAAATAATGTGAATACAACCAAAGATAAGTTTGCAAGCTAAAATTATGGCTCTAGCACAAATAATTCCTGCCAAAAAAGAATGGCGAAGGTATTCAATGTGTTGAACCCTGAAGTTTGCAAAGTAGGTTATAATATTTTTTTTGGTAAATGAATATATCACTATTGAGAAAACAACTAAGTGCATGAAACTTATTTTATTGTTCCAAGATTATATCTTATTGTGCAGAGTCATTTATATTTATTTTATTTTATAGTTGGAAAATGAACACATTTTGGATTTCAGGGATATGTGGTTCATTTCTTTTAACTAATGATCAAACTTGTCAACATTTCAAATCCCAATAAGGATCCATCATGAGGACACTTACTGAATGATGGATCCCTGTTGGGATTTGAAACGTTGACAAGTTTGATCATTACTATGGGTACTCGTAGATTCAATTAAATAAACACATTATTAGACAAAAAACACTGTACTCGATAAATTTGAGACTTACAGTGCCGGGCTCCACACATTTCAACAGCAGAGCTTCGCACAATGAGCTAAGTTCCCCACAATAAGATATAATATTATTTTATTAATACTGATTTTATTTTATTTTATTATTGGAAAACAAATACATCATTACTGAGAAAACAACTAATAACTTCTGTGCGAGAAACTTAGCCTATAGTGTGGAAGCGGGAAAATTAGCCCATTTTGTGGAACTTAACTAATTATGTGGAGCTTATAGCCTATTGTGTGAAACTTCCCTCATTGTGCAGAGCTATTTATTTTATTTTATTATTAGAAAATGAATATATAATTATTGAGAAAACACTATGCAAAAAAATCAATTAAATAATGATAGAGGCAAGCACTATGCTACATTTCAGCTATTTGTTTCATTTTGTTATATAATGCTATTGTTTCATTAAATTGTTATATAGATTTTTCCTTTCCTTTTTTCTCAATACCAATTTTGAGGCAAGTCCCAATACTCTATGGATGGACAATTTGCCATATACATCTCATTTATATCCAATTTTGTTATTGTTTTTGAGTTATATGAGAAACACATAGAATGGTAATTTATAGATAAATATTTATTAGGTTATTGTGTTATATTTTTCATTTATTTAGATTTATTGAGATATTAATTGTACTATGTAGGATTTTGAGGATTTTTTTAGAGTATTTTTAATGAATTAGTGTTTGATTAATATTTCATTCCATTTCATTAAAAAAATTGTAGTAATCCTTTCTCCATTAAAAATTGACTTGTTAGTATATTATAGTATAGTGCAAATACTACTTAAAAGGATGCTATGAAGTTTCAAAGGTATTGTGTTATCACAATAAAGATCCTAAATTTTGTGACATTGGTGGGAATCGACCATTCCATCATGGCCTCTATCTATGTAGGATCTATCTTGAGATTCCCTCCACCATGACTATTAGGAAAAATCACATTTCTCGAGCTTAGCCAACAGCGAGTGATTTTTCAAAGTCTATAACACCTGCATGATATGTGAGATATACTCCTCCTAGGTAAATATATATACCAATATATCATCCAAGTATACCATAAATATACATATGGGTGTAATACATCATTCATCATTCTCATAAATGTAGTTGGTGCCTGACCAAGTGGCACGACTGACCATTCATGTGAACCTTTCCATGTCTTAAAGATAGTATTCTAGGTTTCTTTTTCTTTGACATGTACCTAGTGGTATCAAAAGTTAACGCTATAACTTAATGAGGTACTTGGCATGCTCCAATTGGTTTAGAAAATCATTAATCTTAGGGAGAGAGTATTGATTCTTGAGTGTATTGTTGTTTAATGTGATATAGTTGATACACATCTACTATGTCCCATCCTTCTTAAGTACAATGATGATAGTGACCCATAAGGTGGGGTACTTGGTTAAATCACTCAAACCAACAACCACTGCAGCTACTTCTTCACTTCATTTTCTTCTATTATTGGTTATTTATATAGCCTAATGTTTGGTAATGGGGAGTTAGGAAAAAACTATATATTGTGTTCAATTACCCTCTTAAGTGGTAGGCCTTTCGACCCATGAAACAATATTTTGTATGCCTCTAGAAAATCCTGTAATCATTAGCTCTTCTCTTTAATATATCAATTCAATGACTTGTTTTCTCTTATTGGTCCATCACCTAGTCATTACTTTCTTTAGAAAGTAACACATATTTCTTACCAAAAGTAATCAACTTTTTTCGCTTGATTAGAATTTATAATGAGATCTTCAATTTAACCTTTTGTGAATTGATGATGTAGGAATTCATTTCCTTGATTAGGTGGCATTAGTTGGCTCCTTGCATGAAGCTTTCATCCCTCTCATACATGTAGTGACCTCCAAACACACTACACCACATATGTAAAGAGGTATTGTGTCTAATTCCAATACATCAATAAAATCTACATTTACAAAAAAATTGATCTTGTGATTCTTCATGACCCTGATTTTAACATCCTTTTTCATCCACCACATTGGGTATGGGTTTGGATGATCATGAACCTCCAACCCGAGATCAATAGACCAACTACTATGAGATTATCTTTAAATATAAAATAAAATAAAGCAATTACCATTATATTTTTAGCCTAGACCTTGATATGGAAGAGTTTTGGTCATCTCCTTCTATTCATATTGACAAAAGATACTTGGATACATATCCTTCTACACTTAAGTGTAGGAAATATTATCATAATTTTTATTTTTTCTCTTCATAATTGTTTGAATATGTGGCTAGAAGCTTCTTCTTCTTGACATCTTTCTATGGTTCATAAGGTTTAGCAATGGATGTATTTTTCAACAAAGTTCTTTAGTGTAGCCATAAATATTATAATGGTTATAGTGTTTACTTGAATCTTTGAATTTATGTATATTGGCCATCATCTTCTTGTTTTTCTCATTCTACTTCTTTCCCTACTTGGAAGCATCTTGGTTTTATTTCTTTTTGGAACCACTTGGTTATACTTTTTTGTGACCTATATATTCCAAATAATATGCTTGCACACAGACCTCATCAACTATCCTTGGCTTGAAAAACATGAGTTGGTTTAACAAATGAAGGCATCGACCCCCTAGATACTTGAGGAGTACCTCTAGGTCCTTAGGATAGATACCTATCATGATAGCCATCTTCCTAAATTTTGTTTCATACTCTTTCACACTTTATCCCTCTCTTCACCTAAAGTAATGCCAACATGTCCATTGGTCCTCTACATACCCAATAGGGTAGAGTTGGGACCTAATGAGGGTTTTCAAATCCTCCCACTTAGATACTAGTACATCACCATCTAGCCTAAGTGTCTCCATGTGACTTTCCACTAGTTTAATGCATGACCCTATAATGTTAGTCTAGAAAAAATATATATTCTACTTTTCTTCTATATGGTAGACATTGAAATATACTTCTAACTATTTCAACTAATCATTCAATTTTACTGCAATAATCTTACCATGGTATGTTTTATGTCCTCTTTTTCTTCCATTATAACTAAGGATTGTAAAGGGGTAATGAAACTGGAAATTGATATCTCTATCATGGTCTCATTCCTTGACTCCTTTTCTGGTTATTCTTTTTCTCTGTATTTCTCCTCTAATCTAATCTCTGAATTAGATCATATATCCTCCAAAAAATTCTAAGCTTGATTGCTAGAACTTCCATTAGGATGCTCATACTACAATAAATTTTAGGAACTTACTTTTCCAACCTCACAAATATTTCTTTTGCTAGATATCAAAGGTGGTTATGAACAAACTCATCTGGAACGACTAAGATCCTTTCACTTTTTTTCTAAAGCTAATTCCTGTATCTTGCAATTTCCCATAAATGCTTGAAAGAAAACTAGTGTGATACTAATATGATCTGCAAACTACCATGGATATTCCAATGCAACAATTCATCACAACAAATATTTTAATACTTTAAAATGCTAGATTATTTACGTTGATTTCCTTAGAAGGTAACACATATTTTTTACTAGAAGTAATCAACTTTTTAGCTTGATTAGAAGTTATAGTGAGATATTCAATTTACCCTTTTGTGAATTGATGATGTAGGACTTCCTATCGTTAATAAGGCGATATCGGTTGGCTACTTCTGTGAACATTTCATCCCTCTCATAAATGGAGGGGATTCAAAACACACCACACAACACATGTCAAGAGGTATTATGTCTAATTCTACTACATCAATAAACACTACACTTACAAAAAAATTGATCTTGTGATTCTTCATGACCCTGATTCATGCATCCTTTTTCATCCACCACATTGGGTGTGGGATTGGATGATCATGAACCTCCAACCCAAGCTTGATCACTAGATCAACTACACGAGATTATCCCTCCAACTAAAATAAAATAAAGCATATACCATTATATTTTTGGTGTGGAACTTGATATGGAAGAGTTTTTGTCATCTCCTTCTCTTCCTATTGACGAAGGAATCGTAGATTCACATCCTTATAATTCGAAGTGTATAATATATTATCATCCATGTCTAATTTTTTATTTGCATAATTGTTTGAATATGTGGTTAGAAGGTTCTTCTTCTTGTCATCGTTCTATGGTTCTTAGCATTTAGCACTGGATGTTGTTTTCAACAATTTTTTTTTTTGGACCTTAAATATTATAATGGTTGTAGTGGCTACTTGGATCCTTACATTTATTTGTAGCAGGAATCATATTCTTGTCTTTCTAATTCCATTTTTTTCCCTCCTTGGAAGCATCTTGGTGCTATTTCTATTTGGATCCATATATTTTCTAGATACTATGCTTGCACACAAACCTCATCAACTATCCTAGGCCTAAAAAACATCAGTTGGTTTCAAATATGAATACATAGACCTCCTAGATACTTTAGGCGTATCTCTGGGTTCTTAGGATAGATATCCAACATGATAGTCATCTTCCTAACTTTGGTTTCGTACACATTCACTCTTTATCCTTCCCTTTACTTAAAGTAATGTCAATAAATCCATTTGTCTTCTACATACCTAATAGGGTAGAGTTGGGACTTAATGAGGGTTTTGAAATACTCCCACTTAGATACTATTCATCACCCTCTAGCCTAATTGTCTCCATGTGACCTTCCGCTTGCTTGGTTAATGCATGACCCTCAAATGATTGTCTATATATATATATATATATATATATATATAATATATATATATTATATATTCTACTCTTCTTCTATATGGTTGACTTTGAGAGATACCTCCAACTATTGCAACTAATTATTCAAATTTAATGCAATAATCTAACCTTGGTATGTTTGATGTCCTCGCTTCCCTTCTATCTAATAATTGGAAGGGATAATGAACTATAAGTTGATTTCTCTTTCTTGGTCTCCTCCCTTGACTCATTTTTTGGGTATTATTTTTCTCACAATTTCCCCTCTGAGCTAATATTTTAATTGGAGTTACACCCTCCTAAACATTTCCAAGCTTGATTACTAGAGCTTCCATTAGGAGGCTCATATTGTAAGAATTTTTAGCAACTTACTCTTCCAACCTGAAAAATATTTCTTTTGCTATATCTCAAAGGTGGTTATGAATAGGCTCATGTAGAATGCCTAGGGTTCTTTCACTTTTTTTCTTAAGCCAATTATTGGATCTTGCAATTTCCAAAAAAATCTCCAAATAAAACTACTCCAATACCAATATTTTCTACTAGATATTCCAATATAATAGTTCGTCACAAATTTTTTTATAATACTTTGAAATGCTAGATTGTGTATGTTTTTTTCCTTAAAATGTAACACATATTTCTTACTAGAAGTAATCAAGTTTTTAGCTTGATTAGAAGTGATAGTGGGATATTCAATTTAACTTTTGTGAAATAATGATGTAGGACTTCAAATCCTTGATAAGGTGGTATCGTTTGGCTACTTGGATGAAAATTTCATCTCTCTAATACATGTAGGTTCTTCAAAACATACAAAACCACACATGTCAAGAAGTACCATGTCTAATTACACACTTCAATAAACTCTATGCTTACAAAAAATTGATCTTGTGATTCTTCATGCCCTTGATTTCTGCATCAATTTTCATCCACCACAATGGGTATGGGTTTGGATGATCATGAATCTCAACTTCTAAGAGACTCTCCTTCGAACTAAAATCAAATAAAGCATCTACCATTGGGATTTTATCTTGAACATTGCTATGGAACATTTTTTTTCATCTCCTTCTCTTCCTATTGATGAAGGAATCTTAGATTCACATCCTTCTACAGTAAAGTGTAGGAAATATTATCATCCATGTTGGATTTTTTCTCTACATAATTGTTCAAATATGTGGCTAGAAGGTTCTTCTTCTTGTCATTGTTTATGTTTCGGTAAGGGAAAACCACCCGATCTGGACCTTAAGACAACTCCTTTTCTATTTAGGTAGTGGCTCTGATTCAAGATAATGGGACTAGTTTCCTAATGAAAGGTTGTTGAATGGATGTGTAATGCTTATAGTGAAGTGAAATATATGGATTTGCAGTAATGAATTAAATGGAAAATATATGCAATAATCTATTCTATAACCTAGGATTGTTTAACTTTTATCTAGATGTGATCGATAATGATTTTCCTTAGTAAATGATAATATAGATTGCTCAAACACCGATAGAAATGAAACTATTTTAAGATGATTAGTTTGATTAAATAATTAATCAAAATAATGTGTAAACTCATATCACATTTAAAATATCAAAAAAACTTGCTTAACATGTATAAAAATATCAATGGCACCATGATTAGTAGTGAATACATGTAACATTGTTTTTTAAATATGAAGTAATAAGAAATCTAAAAAGATAAATTTACTATTTACTTATGAAGAAAACAGAGGTACAATGATAGAAATAACATATGCATTTCACTCAACTCATAAAAGAAATAGCAACAGTTTAGTCCTTCTCACAAAGATGATTCCGGGAGTACATTAGTGCAACTTCTCAAAATCCTTTATGAAAATTCGAAAGAAAAATGTTCCAGTCGTTCTATTGAGAAAAGTATGGAAGTACAATAGTGCGATCTTTTGCAAGCCTTTCTCCATAGAATTCAGGACCTTTATTTCATACAAAAAGTAAGCTTAAATAGCAGAAAACAAAATGAATCTATTATGCAGAGCGTTGGGGGAATTTAAAGAGATCCCTTCAACAATGCTTAAAGGAAAACCGTTTTTTGATAGAAGTTTTTGAAAATGATTTGTTGTCTTCACCAACTTCATTTGTTCTACCGAATTTTCTGGATGGTTGTCTATTGTTTGAACTAATATGCCACTTATCAACATAGTTGTCTTCCTCTATCATGAACCTGGATAAAGAAAACATGAATCGATAAGATAAACATAAATGAGATGATAAGTAAATTTTATTTGAAACAAATCACGTTTTGCAAGAAATTAGGAAAAACATAGAGCACAATAAATCTTGACATAGACATCATGGAGAGGAATGTAGAGTGACGAGGCGGACTTTACGGCTTATCACAATCGGTAAATCAAAGTTTGGGGCAGATCATAAAACAATTGCAATCGATTAGAATCAAGGGCATAACTTAGGAAAATCGTAATTGGTTTAGACCAGGAGTATCTCATATAATATCCCAAAAGGGACCTTTTCAAATAAAATCACAATCACAATCAGAATGGGTAAGAGATAGTGAAATGATGATCCTTTGTTATTTGCGATAGCCGTAGATGCAGGGTTTTATAAATTACAATGTAAAACCTTATCGGGTCTAGGGATTATTACATGTTGCAATACATAGGATTCATCAAAATTGCAAATCAGAGTTGCAGATTATAAGAAGTGGCCAAAAGATTTGCGATATGCAAGATGACATCAAGGATAACTTCATGGTGATGTGGTAGGTGATGTGGTAGGTGGCACATGACGTGGAAGGTGACATGGTAGATGACATGGAATTTATGTCACTACCGACATCATATCACAATCTGCAATTAGGATCGTATCGCAATCAGAATTAGCATGAGGCATGATTTTAGAACTTTGCGATTGTGATATAAGCCCCAAAGGTGATTTCAATATAAATTGTAGTGAATAATTTAGGTGGGTCCAGGCCTTATTGCATATCACATTCAGAAAAGGGAGCGGGGTATGGACTTAAGTATTTTGCGATAATGTGCGGACACGATATTAATATGTATGTTCATGTATTTTTCCGTTGGGTCCGGGTTTAAATCACAATTGTAATCGAGGATGTGGAGTGGTCTTTGATTTAGAACTTTGCTTTTTTACATTGTGGGGGAGTCTTAACCTTTACATAATTCAAAGTTTGTGGGAAAGTTTTTTCCTTTAGAAACTTTTGATTATTTTGATTTTTCGTTTAAATAACCCACGTTTTAATACTTAAGGCTTTAATTAAAAAACCTAAGTGTAAGTCTTGGTTCTGGGGGCTATTTAATTTGGTTTTTTGGGATAATAAAGGTTTAATACTTGGGTTTTAATTAAAATGCTTAAGTATTAAACTTTGACTATAAGATTTTTCTAAAATTGAAGGGTCTCTAGTTTAATATAATAAATTTCATAGGAAATTTATTATATATTAAAATAGGGGGATGTTGAACATTACAACAACTGGTGATTTGCTAGAAGAACCAGTTATCTCTGATAAATGAAATTTTCCAAAAATTCATAAAAATAATCTAAGAAGTGAAAACTACTTTTCGAAACATTTAGATAAATAAAATCACTCTAACTATAAAACTCATTAAATTGCAATCTCTTTTAAAAACCTTTTATGAATGAAAAACACTTATTTACTTGTATAAGTCATTAATCAGTTTATAAAAATAAAGTAGGGGACCTTTTATGACTTAGCTTGAAATGTATTTGTTCATCACAAGTAGATCCACTACTACCAATAGGCATTCATAGCCTTGATAGGGTTACCTTTTAAATAACAACAATCCAGTATCCCATCCATTTAATAGTGCAATAATTAGAGGTATTTTCTTTTTTCTTTTCTTTTTTTTATGCTAAAAATCCATTGACTTGGTTTGGTGGCCAGATAACGACAATGCCATTCATTGGTAATAATCAAAATTGAACAAACTGGCTCATGATGAAACCCCTTGTCTTACAATTAAAAATCATAAGCCATTACCTTGATTTGGTGTTCAGTGTGGTAATGTCAGTTTAATTCGTTCCCTATGAACATGGTAAGTAGGCTCATGATGAGACCTGTTATTTTTTTAGATTTATTATATTTTAGAATTACACTCTAAAAATTCCCTTTTTAATGGGGGGAGGATCATTGACTCCTTAAGAGTTTTGGATGATAAATCTGAGTTGAAAGATTTTAGTCGTAAGATGGTCTTTACTTTTTAAGGATAACCTTTTTTTACTGAAACTAGAGTAAAAGGATATAATTTTCAGGTTTTTTAAAGATTTTACAACTTAATGGAAAATATTTTTAGAGTTCTATAATTTTATCTAATTTTCAATTTTGGTAACCACTTATTAAAAGTTCTACCTTCAAAATGAAAAAATAAAAATAACTTTGAGAGATGTTTGAAAAGTCAATAGAGTACTATTTAACATTTTTATTAACAAAATATATAAAAAGGAAAATAAATTGCAGTGGATGTATAAATGGAAAGTGATTTTCTACAAATTAATATATATATATATATATATATATATATATATATATATAAATATATAGTATATAAGAAACTAATTTTCATAAGATGAAGTCCATTTACAGGGACAAACATCTCTCTTTCTTGATAAATCTTGAAGTATAAATGTAGATGGGCTTATCTCTTCAATAATCTAAAATGGACCAAACCATAATTTCTGAAATTTGGTATGTTTCCCTTTTTCTTTGTGTGCTTTGTCCCACTTGATAACTAGATCTACAACTTGGAAGGATCTTTATGTGAGTTTGGCATTTTCCTTTCTTCTTCTAGTTTAACAATTTGTGAATTTCTTAATTATAAGGAAGAAGAAGGTGTTTCTTCAATAAATTGATCTAGGGCTAATAAAGGAACAGATAAATGTGATGGAATGATGATTTCCTTCCCATAGACTAGGTTAAAAGGAGAAGTGCTTATAGAGGCCTTCTGAGTTATCCTATCAACCCATAGAGCAAATATTAAAGCTTTGTCCCAGTTTCTTTGATTTTTATCTACAGTTCTTTTAATTATTCTAAGGAGATTTTTATTAGTGGTGTTAGAGCCTAGATTGACCTCAGGCTAAAGGGAGGCAATCTTAGGATAACCAAAAACCAAGCTTAACCTGGTAACTAGCCCTACCAGGTCGGGAGAGGGCTCTCTCTTTATCAATCTTAGCTGAGATGACTGAATCAAATTTGGATTTTAGGCTAGGTATAGTAGCTCTAGGATTTTTGGTTGATTTTGAGGTTTTGTTGTTGGATCAAATGGAGTAGGCAGCTTTGGGTCCGGGAAATCAAGTTAGGAATGCAGGGTGTTCTGTGAGGCGGGGTAGGTAGGTGTTTAAGCACTTGTAATTGAGTGAGATGGAAGGTCTAAGATTGAGTAGGGGCTAAGGAGGGCATGCAGAGATCATGTATCCTCTTCAAACTGTAGAAAACATCAAAAACTAAATATATTCCCAAGGCAGAGCACTGTCACCAATGTATTTTACCTATCTATCTTGATTTCATTTAGTTTAGAAGAATGAATTAGATTTTGGCACATATAACACATGAGAAAAACTAACGACGGAAGGAAAAACTATGCAAAAACACATTACCACAAGAATCCCACAAAAATAACTGCAAATCCTAGTTTATTTCCTTGCCAAACTGTTGTAGAGATGTACAATGTAGCTTAGAGCATCCAAGAGAGTCCAACCTTTGCTAATGACTGAAAAAATACATAATATAGACATCAAAACCACCTATGCTAACCATTAGGGGTCGAATCCAAGAGATAAGGGACTATTTCAACCATATCTAAACTAGGAACATAAATATAGGTAGTGGAACAACTTGCCTCTAAAACCATGGAAACTAATTCATTGACCCCAAAACCACTTCAAAATGATGAATCTACCCCCTAAGGTCATTTTAAATTTAAATTTACATAGCATAGCATCATTTAAAAGCAAAAATTCATCCAAAATGAAAGAAAAATTCAACTTGTAGAAAAACTAGGCGTAATTTGGATTTTTGAGCAAACTGGCTCTATGCGTAGTGCCACTGGCCAGTTGCATAGCGCCACTTCTCACCTGATTTTGGAGGCCTTCCCCTAAGGAAAATTGAGCCCAAGGTAGCTCATTGGAAAGCTATTCCTATCTAGTTTCTGGAACATCTTAAATTTTTGCATTTGCGGGTCATTTGACTCCTCAAAAGTGGAATCGCCCAAGGCTGCTTCTTGTGTGTCCAAAAAGAGGTAGAGAGGTCATTTTTTGATGGTTTTTCGACCTTTTGGTGACCAAATTTTGCTCCAAAATTGCTGAAAATTTTAGGGATTAATTCTGTCATCATGCTAAATCCAAATATGTGAACCATTTCTCCAAAAGTTCTCCCAGTCAAAAGCGTAGCGCCACTGGCGCTACACACCTAATGCAATTTTCTGTGTTGGAAAATTTCAAAATTTCATAATGACAAAAACTCACCAAAACTTTCCCAGATATGGCACAAGGCTCCCTCATTAGTTGCTTTGATGGGCTAGTGAGGCTTCAATCAATATTTTTAGCTTGTCTTGCTCCTTTTTTCTCCTCAAGGCCTTCGTCAAACTTCCCTTAAGCTTCCTCATCCTTATATTGCATATTTTGTTCCAGGTCATATAGTAATAGGCCATGTGGCAAAGCATCTTCTTATCTCTATTGGCCTTCTCAAGCAGCCTTTCAAGGTGTATGTTGACCCTTTTAAGCAAATTTTCCTGGTCATTCTCAATCTCTTGCTCAATGGAGGTCAACTTGACCTTTGCATTCTTAGCCTTTTTCCGGTTCTCCTTGATCATTTGCAACTACATGAGGACTTGCCTGTTGGTCAATTGTTTGTTTTCTTGCTCTAGATATTTCATAATCCACTTAGCCCTCTCTAAATTTTCTGACAAGTCTTGTATCTCAGCCTCTTGTTCCTTAATGATCATGTCTTTGGCAATCCTTGGCTCTTGAGCATCCAAGTCAATGACATCAACTCCTTGTGTCTCCTCATGATCAACAAAGACAAAATCTCTCTCTTGCCCATCACTAGGATCCTTCTCATGCATATTTTTCTTGCCTTTATCTTTACCCTTGTGTTTCTGCCAAACCTGTACCTGTTTAGCTGAAGAAGAAGGCAAAGCCCCTTCCACTCCTTGTGGAGATAACATTTGCCTGTAACCTCTGAAATGACAATTGGTGACAAAGTGAATGTAACTCCAGCAAGGTTTACCTCATTGTTGTCCAAATGTGTCACAAACAAACTTTCTAATTCATGATGAGATTTAACCCTTTCCACCATTTCACAGAAACTGAAACATGATTGATGTCTAAAACAAGAAATGGCAAATGGGCAGGCTTGCAGCTCCCTCAAACTGGTGGGCTCCTCTCTGATATGTTTTCCTCCCTTATGAGGTTTTCTGCCCTATGTGTATCTCTCCCTGGAACTGTCACTAAGGTTTTCATCTTCCAATTCATACCCATTGTCCCTTTGCATTGTTTTATAGTTGTTTCTCTTGTGGTGAATGAAGTGTGGTTAACAAAGAGATAGGGTGAATGGATATAAGATGAGTATGAAGAGATTTTAATAGGAAAATAGGTGAGGGTGAACAAGAGTGGGAATGGGATTTAGGGAGTGAGTAGGATTAGTGAATAGTGTAGGGTTTTGGGAATAGTGTAGGGTTTTTGGTATATGTATAGGGTTTGGGAATTGGGGAGAATGTATGAGGGAATGATGTTTTGAGAATAATATATAAGGGTATGGGGTTTAGGGAACCACAAATAAATGATATAGGACAACAGTAATGAGTGATTTTTTAAAATATATGGGAAAATTAGTGAAAATTAGGGTTTGACTTTTTGAGAGACAAAACCACGCAAGACTAATGCAATAATCTCTTTTCACCAAGAATGATGTTGTTACTTACTTGCAAAAAGGTAATGGAGAAGTTTTGATTTGAATTGATGCAATTTGCAATGATCTGAAGCCTAATAGCCAGGTACATAGATCACTCACCTAGGTGCATAACACCGGTTTGGTGCATAGCACCAGTTCAAAATTACACTGCAGGAAAAACCCAGGTGCGTAGCGCCACTTCTATGCATAGCGCCGAACTTTGGTGTGTAGCGCCATTTTGCAAACCACTTTTGGAGGCCTTCTTGGTGTCCAAATTGGCCGTGTGATAGCTCTTTGGAAAGCTTGTCGAGTTTACTTTCCAGAAAATCTTGAATTTTTCAATTTGGAGTTCCTTTTCCCTGTCAAACGTCCAATCTCCCAAGATTGATCAAAATGTGCAGAATGAGGATGCCAAAATGCAGAGTGCTATTGCAATCAACTTTTGAAGGTCTTCCTCAGCTCAAAATTGATCTTATGATAGCTCATTGGAAAGCTCTTTGTGTCTAGTTATCATTGGATTCATCAAAAAAATCATTTGGCTAACCAGGCTAGGAGAAATCTTGATTTTCCCAAGGTCACTCCAGAGGTGCAGCAACTCTCTTGTAGCGACTGTATTTTTGACATTTCTATAAAATCATGACACCTGTGTAAAAAGTGAAGGACATTTTTCTTCTTTGGCCTATTGTGGACAAAAATCTCTCTCACTTTTTCCAAATTCATTTTGTCTTTCTCAGAAACAAAAACACTAGGAGAGGGAAATGAGCCTTACCTGAGCACAACTGAAGCACAACAAGGTGTAAAATGACCCATTGGAACCTGAAACGATGATGAAAACCTTTTGAATAATGGTACACTCAGCCAAATGGTGACATGGACTGACACTTGGAAAACTTTGAAAGGAGTGAAAACAAATCCTAGACCTAATACCTAGTGACCAAATTTTACTTGAAGACTTACCGAAATGACAAAATTTGACTTTGACACCCTAAAACCACTTTGTAAGAGCATGTTTGATCACTGGTGGAAGGCTGCAAAGACTGGCTTTAAGAAGTGGATTGTGCCAAATTGTTTCCCTGGGGATAGTAATTAGCAGAATATTTGAGTTTAAAGCCTCTCCTAATTGCAAATTCAATCATACTATTACCCGAAAAATAAGATACATTATCAAATATAAGTGCAGAAGGAAAACCAAATCTTGTAATGATAAATTAATGAAGAAATTCAATAATAGATTCAGAATTGACCACCTTTAATGGAATTTCTTCCACCCACTTAGTGAAGTAATCTATAGCAGCCAGAATATATCTATGTTGTTTAGAAGAATGAGGAACAATCTCAACTATGATGTCCAATCCCCATTTTTCAAAAGTTTTTTAGATGTTGACTGGCTACAGAGGCAATGTTGGTTTCCTTTGTCTTCCAGAAGAAGTTCGACATGTTTTGCATTTCCTCACATATGAGTCGATATCTTTGAAGAGAGTGGGCTAGTAGTATCCAACATGTAAGGTCTTGTGTGCAGTAGTATCTCCTCCAAAGTGTCCACCTGCTGGTCCAGACTTTTCTAAGCATCTTAGCAATACATAATCATAGTTTCTCCTAAATAACAAGTTACCAACAATATCATAATGACTTTCTTTTAATCGTAAAACTATTTTTCTTTTATAATTGATTTCAAGAGGAGCACATCCATTTTTCAAGTAAAAAAATAGATCAACGTATTGGGAATCAACATGAATTACACTTACCTCATAAACGTGTTCATTGTTACCTGTGTCCCCTTCGGTTGATATGTTGTATTCTCCTGTAAGTAGTTTTATAAACCTCGCCCTCAGACAATTTTGGCTGGTTTAATTTCAATATCGTATTCCTGCAGAGCTGCTACCCAATTTGCTCTCTTTTCTCCTAATCCTTTTTGCATTAGTAATTGCCTCACTACTTGGAATGGGACTATTACTTTCATGTGTGTTTTTATAAGAAAAGGTCAAAAATGATTTACAGATTTATATATGCTTGTTTTCTACTTCTGAATAATTCAATTCAGCACCCTGGAAATTTGAACTGAAAAATGAGATGGGTGCTTCAATTTTCTGATTATCAATTTGTGTCAAAACAACAACATAAGACGTTGAAGAAGCAAAGGTATATAATATGAAATGATTGGAGAAATTCAAAGTATTTAAAGAGGGAGCGTTGATAATTTCCTGTTTAATTAAATCAAATGATTTCTTTTCATGCTAGCCCCATTTAAAAACTGCGTTTTTCTTAATCATTTGTTGTAATTGCAAAATAATTTGTGAGAAATCAGGGACAAACCTTTTGAAAAAATTGATCTGTCCAAAGAATGATTGCATGTTTTTTTCGCTGTATGGTGGAGAAATTTCTTTTATTATATCAAGGTCAATGTAAATTCCATTTTTTGACACAATGAATCCTAAAAGTTTCCCTTCACTACAAGTGAAAAAAATAATTTTTTGGATTTAACGAAATGCCATATTTTCTACAGCGTTCAAAAATCTATTTTAAGGCCTGTAAATGACTATTTCTATTTTTTGAATAAATAGTAATATCATCTAGATAAACAACAATTGTTTTATTTAACAGACCTTTGATTTTTATATCCATGGCTCGTTGGAAAGTGGCCCCTGCGTTTATTAAACTGAATGGATGTTTTTGGTAGGCATAAGTTCCCCATTTGGTTCTGAAATTAGTCTTTAGCCTATCATCTCGGTGGATCATAACTTGATTATATCTGGAGAAACCATCAAGGAAAGACATAAGTTCAAAACCCACAGCTGATCATAAAATATGTTCCATAGTGGGCAGTGGGAAATTATCCTTTTGACTGGCCTTATTAAGATTCCTAAAATATATACAAATTCGGATATCATCATTTTTTCTCCTAACAGGTACGAAGTTGGAAACCCATCTTAAATGCCTAATAGGAAAAATGATTTTAGCCTTAAGGAGTTTATTCAATTCCATTTTTATTTTATTTCCTAAATTTGGGTGAGTTTTCCTTAATTTTTGCTGGATAGGTTTATCATTTGATATCATTGGGATTGTATGTTGAATGATGGAAGTGTCGAATGTTTTCAAATATTCATAATTCCAAGCAAAGACATCCTTATATTTTTTAAACAATTGAATAAAGGATAATATTTCTTCAGACGAAACACCAAGTCCTAAATTGACGTTCTCAGGTTTAAGATTTGTCCCAATATTTATTAATTCAAATCTCAGAGTTGAACTTTGTAGTTTTGAATTAGTAACTATTTTAAATATGCCTTTTAAATCATAGAGATCCTCAAGTTTTACTACAGATTTGGGTATGGGAATATCATCAATTTTTTGTTTTAATTTATCATCGTGTTCATCCTCGTCAATTATTTGGTCATCATATGATTTTTTAGAAGTTAATAAGCTTAAATGTCTTCATCATCATTGAATACCCACGAGTTGGTGATATTATCAAGAATGGATGGTCTAAAGATGAATTATATAGAAAACCTGTCGGGACTATAATCTTCAGATGGAATCAATTTTGATGCAACGTTATCAAGAAGGTCAACGTTGGAATTCTGAATCCTACGAATAGCATAAATGTTAAACGCTAAAAACTATTAAGTGAGAGATTGAACCAAAGACTGCTAACTTTTCAAGTGTGTAGAGATACAATGCATCATGTTGCTTACTTGTTTAAATATATTTTCTGAATCTCCATAAACATGAAGGTATTTAACGTCAAGGATAATTGCTTTATATATACTTGGGACTAATGCCTCATATTCTGCAATATTTTTTGTGCATTCAAATTCCAATCTGCAAGTCAACATTGTCTTCACACCTTCAGGATTAATCAATATGCAACCTGCTCAAGCACCATCACTTGATTTAGACCCATCAAAATACAATGTCCAGAATAAAGAATTAACTAATGGTTTTTCTAACATATTTACACATGTGGAAATGTTTGTCTGTGAAAAAATTTCAATTTGAGAAGTTACATAATTACTCATAAATGCTGACGTTTGTGCTTTAAAATTATCAAAAAATGATTCAGTAGAGTGGTTTCCAAGAATGTTGTTATTAAATGCCATTGCCTCATTTCACCTTAGAAATTTGTTACTAAATGTTTCATATGTTTTTCTCGGTTGATTTTGATTTGATTCGGCTTTCCATTAAATGGGATCCATAAGTGAGACCAATCAATGGAAAAATAACTGTGTAGTTTTTCTGACCAATCTCTATTAAGAATTAAACTGTAGAAATATGGGATATTATCAACAAGTATATCAATCATTTGACAAACTTCAAGATTCGAAGATAATCTAATAAGAACTGAATTCATTTCTCCTATGACTTTGAATTTTGTTCTATCGAGTTGCACAATGTGAATTGGAGTTTTCCAGGGTGACATGTTTAATTTCAGATGAACTGAATACGGCATGATATTCGAAGAAGCCCCTGAATTTACCAAGCAATTATGTACACTTTTATTAAATATTTCAAATGTAAAAAGAAAAGGAGGAGTATGTGAGTTAGATTTGTCACCTATGAGAATAACATTAGAGGAATCAAATAATGGATGACCAAGAGGTTTGCCCATTCCATTATAAGCTTTGGATACCACAACAGTAGGAAGAGGAGAAGCAGGTACTGCATTCAATTATTTTAGTAAAAATTTCTATTGTTGTTTGAGTTTAGTGAGTTCATGAAGGGAAATGTTTGATTTTATTTTCTTCATATCCTCAACTATATTGTACTTAGTAGTATCTGAAACTACTAAGGTTTTGGGCGAATATGGAGAATTGGATGAAGGTGGAATTTCTTGGGGAGAAGTGGAAGTGGATTTTTTAACAACTTTACATTTAGCATTGGAAGTTGAAGGTTTCTCTTTTTGAATTGGTTGTATAGGATCAACTGGAATTTTGCTTCTTGTGCTAATAGGTAATGCTTCATATTAATTTTCACTATCAGAAATAGGAAGAATAAAATCCCACATTCCATTTAACTCAGCGATTTTTTCATCTTGGGATTCATTAGCAAATAATGTTGCTTCTTCCTCATCTTGATCATCAATTTCTACATTAGAGATTATGTTTGGAGGTTATGGATTAGGTAGCTAATTTATTCTGAATGGTCTAAAAGTTTTTTTGGAAGAGGATTCAACTACTTGTTTTTTGATCTTTACCATCTCGTTAGATAAAGTTTTAAGGACTTGTTGTAAGTGTTATAGACATTTTTGGGCACTACAACCCCAATCATAAATGTCCATAAAATGAGGGCTCCTAAGTCCCTAAAAGTGTTGCTTCACTGCCTAAAGGAACAAGGTCAGCTAATTACATCATCTCCCAGAAGTTCTCCACTAAAAACTGCTCAGAAATGGTCAAAACTCGACCATACTGAAATACCAGTGCAGAGGTGCGATGCATATCACCTTCCCAGTGTAAAAGGGTACGATGCATATTGAATGGCCCCTCTGTAGGGTGCGATGGTCAGGAATGGACAAATGGCAGGGACAATTTGTGAGGTGGAAGATCATGGAATCTTCCAGAAGCTTCCCCTCTGACACTTGCCTCTCTGTTTTCGACCAGGGATGAGTAAGAGATCATCAGTTTCCAAGTGGAATCAAGAACTATTAGAGAGAGGACACTAATCAAGACCCCAGAATATGACTCACCCCCCTAAATCATCTATATATGGATCCCTCATCACAGAGATCCAAAGGCTGGAATCTTGTATCATGTAGAGAAGTGCTGTTGGTTTTCTGGTGTAACTTCATAGTGTTGGGTGATCTAAGCTTTACTTGAGGTGAAGAAGGGCTTTCTTGCTAGAGGATGATGCTGGGTCAGAACATATGGTTGTAATCCTCTTGCTATTCTTGATCTTAATAAAGCTATTCAAGTTTTCCTCCATATTCTTGTATGTTTGATCGTATATGCATTTGTATGGTTAGCACATATCTGGTCCTATGTTATTTATGAATATAGATCTCTGTTATTCGATAGTAGTATGCTGCTTTGATTCCACAGGTGCTCTTTGAAGCTGGGCAGACGAAGAAGAAGCGGCAAAGATTTATCAGGAAGGAGACGAATCAAGCAAGGAAACCAAGCGCAAGACTAAGGTTGGTGTCCTTTGTTCCACTCTTATCTATTTTCATAAAGGAAAGCGAAAGTAGACTTTACTTGTTTGTTTCTAAGATGGCTACCAGTCTTAGTGGGAATAGCAGCTCCGAGTGGACACTATTCCCAGTAACAGTAAGATTTCAAGATCAAAGGGATATTTACGTGCTTTGCTTTTAGCTTCATCCTTAAATGTAACTCTTTTTAATTTTCTGTCTTCTTGATCTTTTTTCTTTTCTAGTGAATTTATCCCCTTCTCTACATACATATGTTCTTTCATGCTTTCTACAAAGGTATTTTTATTAGCTTTATCTACGAAAAATCCTATGTTAGAAGGAAGAAATGAACTATACCATTCAATTTGTACATCAACACCAGGTCTAGAGGTAGCTGGGATTTTATTTAACAATTTGTTAAATATGGAATTGAAATCTTTTATATTTTCCCCTGAATTTGTTTTTAAATTGGAAAGGTCATTGATAAGAGATGAAATTGAACGATCATCACCAAATTTAGTAAAAAAAATTACTTCAAAAGTATCCCAACTAGTAATAGAATTTGATGGTAATGAAAAGTACCAAGACCCTGCTGATTGTAAAGGATAATATAAAAACAACGTCTTCTTCATCTACCTCATTAAGGTTGATGGATAACATATAATTTAAAGGAATAATATATCAACAACATCTTCTTGATCTACCTCATTAAGATTGATGGCTAACATATAATTATGAAGGTTCTCTTCAACAGGTAACCCATCATCAGGATTGAATTTGGGAATCCATCTTTCAGGATGTTTTGGTAGAGGATGAAGTGGTGCTGGAAATTGAGCAAATACCAAATTAGACCATGCTCTAGCTGCCATTATAATAGTTGGGGAGGTGAATGTGATGAAAGAAGAACTAGAAGTTGTGATAGTGCTTCTTGAGCTAGCACTAGTTGTTTGTGTAGAGGAAATGGAAATAGATGAAGTGAACGGTAGAGAGAAACGAAATGAAAAAGTGAGAAATGGAGATGTTGGTGAATGAGAGAATGAAGTAATCTCACTAGTAGATGTTTGGGAATATGATGTAGAAGTTTTCATTTGGTGGGATTGAAGTGGAAATTCAAATGGTCAGATGCCAAGTTTTTCACTTTGGGACCAAGTTAGAACATCGGTTCTTTGAAAAATAGAAGTTATTCTTCCTTCAGAATCTTCGGATGATTTAGGAATTTCTACTGAAATGGAGATGTCTTCCAATTTCTTTATAAAAATTATAATTTCTGGTGATTCTGGAGTATAATCTGTAGGGATTACCTTAGGAAGTATTCTAGGAGACTTGGGAGGTGATTATACAACTCTTGATCTAAAAGTAGGAGATTCTGGAAGGGATCTGGAAGTTGTAGGAGATTTGGAGGGAGAATGGCTCTTGGAATGGCCTTTTGTTTTTGGATTGGACTTACTTACCATTCATACTCTGTATGCCCTCCTTATAGTGCCAAAGAGTGTTGAAGCGTCGAAAATTGCTACTTCAACACAAGGGGAAAACCAACCGATTCGAACCTTAAGACAACTCCTTTTCCGTTTTGGTTGTGGCTCTGACTGGGGATAATGGGACCAATTTCCCAATGAAAGGCTGTTCAATGGATGTGTAATGCTTATAGTGAAGTGGAATAGATGGATTTGTAGTAATCAATTAAATGGAAAATATATGCATTAATATATTCTATAATCTAAGATTGTTTAACATTTATCTAGATGTGATCTATAATACTTTTCCTTAGTAAATGACAATATAGATTTCTCAAACACCAATAGAAATGAAAATATTTTGAGATGATTATTTTGATTAAATAGTTAATCAAAATAATGTGTAAACTCATGTCGCATTTAGAATATCAAAGCATATTTCCTAACATGTATAAAAATATCAATGGCACCATGATCGGTAGTGAATACATCTAACATTGTTCTTTAAATATCAAGTAATAAGCAATCTGAAAAGATAAATTTACTATTTACTTATGAACACAGCAGAGGTATAATGATAGAATTACCAGATGTACTTCACTTAGCTCATAAAAGAAATAGAAATAGTTTAGTCCTTCTCACAAAGATGATTACGAGAGTACAGTAGTGAAACTTCTCAAAATCCTTTATGAAAATTCGAAAGAACACTGTTCTAGTCATTCTATTGAGAAAAGTATGAAAGTACAATAGTGCGAGCCTTCATAAGCCTTTCTCCATAAAATTCAGGACCTTTATTTCTTACAAAAAGTAAGCTTAAAAAGCAGAAAACAAAATGAATCTATTATGCAGAGTGTTGAGGGAATTTAAATAGATCCCTTCAATAATGCTTAAAGGAAAACAATTTTTTGATAGAAGTTTTTGAAAGTGATTTGCTATCTTCACCAGCTTCATTTGTTCTATTGATTTTTCTGGATGTTTGTCCGTTTTTTTGAACTAATATGACACTTATCAGCATGCTTGTCTTCCTCTGTCATGAACCTGAACAAAGAAAATATGAATCAATAAGATAAATATAAATGAGATGATAAGATAATTTTATTTGAAACAAACCACGTTTTTCAGGAAATCAGGAAAAACATAAAGCACAAAAAATCCCAAAACAAACATCATGGAGAGGAATGCAGAGTGAGGAGGTGGACTTTACGTCTTTTCACAATCGGTAAATCAAAGTTTCGGGTAGATCATAAAACAATTGCAATCAGATTAGAATCAATGACAGAACTTAGAAAAATCACAATCGATTTAGACCAGGAGTATTTCACACAAGATCCCAAAAGGGACCTTTTCAAATAAAATCGTAATCACAATCAGAATGGGCAGAAGACTGTGAAACGATGATCTTCTGTTATTTTCGATAGCCATGAATGCGAGGTTTTATAAATTACAGTGTATAATCCTATGGGGTTAGAGGCTTATCACATATCACAATACATAGGATTTATGGCAATCGCAAATCAGAGTTGCAGATTATAAGAAGTGGCCAAAAGACTTGCGATTTTCAATATGTGGGATGATGTTAGGGATGACATCATGGTGACATGGTAGGTGATTGTGGTAGGCGGAATGTGACGTGGTAAGTGACATGGCAGATGACATGGAACTAATGTCATTGTTGATGTCATATCGCACTCGGAAATTAGGATCACATCACAATCGGAATTAACATGAGGCATGATTTTAGAACTTTGTGATTTCAATATAAGCCCCAAACACGATATTAATATAAATTGTAGTGAAAAATACAGGAAGGTCTAGGCCTTATCGCATATTGCAAACGGAAAAGAGAGTGGGGTATGGACTTAAGTTTTTTACGATTGCGTGTGGACATGATATTAATATGTATTTGCATGTATCTTCCCGTCAGGTCCGGGATTAAATCGCAATCGCAATCGAGGATGTAGAGTGGTATCTGATTTAGAACTTTGTTTATTTGTGATGTGGGGGAGTCTTAGCCTTTAGATAATTCAGATTTTGTGGGAAAGTCTCTGCCTTTAGAAACTTTCGATTATCTTGATTTTTTGTTTAAATAACCCATGTTTTAATACTTAAGGTTTTAATTGAAAAACCTAAGTGTAAGTCTTGGTTCTGGGGGCTATTTATTTGGGTTTTTTGGATAATCAAGGTTTAATACTTTGGTTTTAATTAAAAATCCTAAGTATTAAATTTTGATTATAACATTTTTCTAAAATTGAAGGGTCCCTATTTTAATATAATAAGTTCCATAGGAACATTATAATATATTAAAATGGGGGGATGTTGAACAATACAACAGGTTCTTAGGGTTTAGCAATGGATGTATTTCTCAACAATTTTCTTTAGTGCTACCAAAAATATTACAATGGTTGCAGTGTTCACTTGGATCCTACATTTATGAGTAGTGCCCATTATCTTCTTGTCTTTCTCAGTCCACTTATTTCCCTTTGTGGAAGCATCTTGGTGTTATTTCTATTTGGAACCACTTGGATGGACATTTTTGTGACTTATCTTTTCCAAATACTATGCTTGCACACAAACCTCATTTGATCCGGATCTTGGGGGGAGGCCCCCAAGATCTAAAAGATTGAAATGGATCTTGGGGTAGAGACCCCCAAGATCTGAAAACTTGAATTGCCAAAAGAAAAATAGGAGAATGCCCAATAAACAAAACCACAAAGAAACTTTTTATTAAAACCCACTGATCTGGATTTAAACAGGAATGCATCAAATTACAGAGATAACCATAAACACAGATATGCAGTGGAAATAATACTTCATTTCATTAATGTAAAATACTGAAATATGCCAACAAATAGTGATGGAAATAAACCAGCTAGGGCGATGGTAGCTTATCTCTGAGAAGAGATGTGGTGGCTACATGCCTCTGAACTGTAAAGGCTACATTATGGCGGAAAATCTGTCCTTTTACAAAATGTGACTTGTTACTTATATTATTTTTCTATTACAATTCCATGGGTCAATTCCATGGGTGAATGAATACCATGGGTGGATTTTACAATACCACGGGTGGATGCCATTTACAATACCATGGGTCGATGAATAATATGGGTGGATGAGTACTATGGGTTGATGCCATTTTCCATTCGGATCATCATCAAATATCCTAGGCTATAAAAAAATTTGTTGGTTTCACAAGTGAATACATAGAAACCCCAAATAACTGAGGAGTAACTATACGTTCTTATGAGAGATACCTAGAATGATAGTCATCTTCCTAAATTTGGTGGCATACTCTTTCATGTTTTTCCCTTCCTTTGCCTAAAGTAATTCCAATAGATCCATTAGTCCTTTACATATCCAATAGTGTAGAGTTGAGAATTAATGATGGTTTTAAAATCCTCCCACTTCGATACTAGTATATATCCTAAGAACCCAGAGTACCTCCCACTTAGATATTGGTTTGATGGTTTTAAAATCCTCCCACTTAGATACTCTAGGTTCTTAGGAGATATACCTAGCATGATAGCAATCTTCCTAAATTTGGTGTCGTAATCTTTCACACTTTACCCCTCCCTTTTCCTAAAGTAATGCCAAAACTACAAGAAAAAAGACATTGGTGAGGGTCGAAAAATGTCACCATAAGCTCATTGGTGATGGTAAAAAGAGCCTATGTCACTAAAAAATGAACATCACCAATTGTGGAATCACCAAAAGTATAGGTGTTATTATGACATTCAAGGTCCATCAACGATAATGATTTACAATGACAGATAGTGACCATCACCATTTCATATGAGTAATGGTGATGGACCTTAGCCTCCATCACCAAAATGTTTAATGTCACGAAAAGTATAGGTGTTTTGGTGACATTCAAGGTATGTCTCGAATAATGATTATAATGATGGATAATGATCGTCAACATTTCATATGAACAACAAATATTTATTGCAATGGATCTTTCATGGTCATCATTCTTGATGCATATATATGGTGATGTTCATTGACCGTCACCATTTCATATTTTGGTGAGGGTTGAAAAATGTCACCATAAACTCATTGGTGATGGTCAAAAGAACCTTCGTCACCAAAAAATGAATGTTATATATAATATAATATATATGTGTGTTATTTTACAGTTGCCATTCCATATGCATTATAGGGCATGATGGAATTGAACTACCAACCTCCTGCTTGTAAAGAAGGTGATCATCCGTTGAGCTAACACCCTTTAAAGAAATAGATTTAAAAAAAATAGACCTTGAAACTTTATAAATTGTAAATTCTACAACTTTCAATGAATTATAAAATTTTGTAGAGCCTTGGAAAATATTTTACTAAACAAACAAAATAGCATTGAAGTTCCAAGTCCCTACCTAATGGTTATGGAAGTTGTGAAAAGTGGGTGGACGGAAAAATAATTGAGTATCAGATACTCAATATGTTCAGTTGAATACTCAATTAGAAATAAAAATTTGAAGATATTTTTAGCCTATAAATGACCTATAATTATCAAATCTAAAATCTACAATTACACCAAACATTGATTTCACACCTTGTGAATCATGTAAATCTCTTGTCACAACATACAAATATACCTCTAAAATATTGATTTGCATGCCAAAAAATAAAAAAAAAAACAATAAATATATATGATGCAATTATGAATAATGAGTTACATGCTTAAATTCTACCAGTTATGGGGTCTAGAAAACTAATTGGGAGTGTTTCTCGTTATTAATTAATTCAAGATGTTAAAATACAAAAATCAATAACAATAATTTTGAAATATAACCACTAAACATATGTTAAAATTGTAATAATAAAGTTTGGTTAAGATCCATTACAGCAACAAATATCCAAGGGGCATTCAAAAAATTCCAAATCCACACCAAGCATGAGTATCCAAAGATGAAATTGCATGGATACAAAGAAAGCACTCTCTACCTCTCAATGATAACTATGTCCTCCCACAAGCACTTCAAATAGAAAATGGGTATGAATACAAGAACCTCAAAGAAAAAAGAACTACACAATACAAAAATACACTTCATCTACCCCCTACCTTTATAGAATAGATCTAGGGGAATAACAAAAGGATCCATAAAGAATAGGACTACTAATTTCCTTTAAAGGTGCAAAGATACACCCAAGGAATAGAATGTGTGCATGTCTTGTCCAAGCCTACAACAAGACACTTTGATGTAATTATGTTTCTTTGTCTCCATGTAGCTAGAAAAATGTTAAATTCTCTTAAGAAAACTTTGAAAAGTCTTCCTTTGACATGCTTTTATTCTTTGCTAGCAAAAGGATATGCTCTAGTTCATGAAATTCATGTTTCTCAAAATGTTTTGGATGCTCTAATAGTTCCATTGAAAACATGTAAAGAGCATGTCCATAATGCTAAAGGTAAAGTTTGTCTTGAATTGTTTGCTGGCCAAAAATAAAATTCAATTTCAACCCAAATTACATACTGACTAGGAACAAGTCCTACATCAGTTAATGAGGGAAATCAATGCTTTTGACAACTAGACCATTCGTGATCTCTCAGACTGATCATTGGTTCATTTCATGATCTATTATGTTTACTGCATAATGTCAATTACTGTACAATCTTGTTTTCTGTATTGGTTGCTTGTTGCAAACATGTCTCAATCTCATCATTAAAGATAAGAGGATATTTTTTGTTCAACTTGTCTACTCTCGACAAATCTTAAGCATTTTTTCTCTTACAATAACTACAGTTTAAATATCAACAAAAAACTTAGCAGATTGGATTGACTATTAAGTGGAAGCTTCTAATTAAGGCTTTGCAGTTTACATGCATCTGTCACTTTGTAGGGGAAAGAAAGTCCATGGTAGAATGAAATGTTACATTGTTGCAATGCATCTCAATAAAAATAGTAAAAATGCAAAATGGAAGTTGTGACAAAGTAATAAATTCATATCTAAATAATTTTTTTTCTTTGTTTTACTAAAATAAAATAAAAACACTTAAAATGCAATTTAATGAGCTTATGTTCAGATTTGAAATATGCATTCTTTAGGAAAATAGAAGAGAGAGATTTAATTTTTAGAGATTAAGATCAATTTAAAAGAATTTCCATCTTCATGACAGTTTAATATGTGCAAAAATTTATAATAGAAATGACATCATCACTAGGTAATTCCGCTAAGCACAAGCCTGCCATAGGAAGATATTATATGAATGAAAAATTAATGTAACGTGAGATGTAAATTAGTTGAAAGAAACACACATGAACAAATTTGAAAGAATTATTTTTCTTTAATCTTATTACAAATAAATGTAGCTTCAAGGATTTTGATTTGGCACCCTATTTGGACATAATCTTGTTGACAACTTACTTTATTTCGGTTTCATTCACTAATTGTTTACTGGGGCCCTTTCTTTGTTAAGTGTTGAAGAAAATTTCATAAAATTATATGGTATATTTACATCATTGCTAAATTCAAATTATTTTCACCAAAATCTAATATTTATGTTTGGTATCATTTAGTGAGTATGTTAAGAAGGATTCCGTTGAAAAAGTTGTTAAGGTTGAAGCATGCACTTCTTTGGTTTTAGGGAATAATTATGTGCTTTTGTTTATTTTGGAACCAAGTGGAAATAAATCTTACCTTTGTGTTTCTTGGTTGAACTGATAGCTCCCTTCTTATACTGCTTAAAATGTACAACTCTAAACTAGGTCATGTAATGAGAGGAAACACTAGTAGGTTTTATCAAGAGACAATACCTCCTCACGCTTCTTCCTTGTAGCTACATGCAATGGTGTGTTTCCATTTTTGTTAGGTAGCATAACTATTGTTGGGCAAGTCTGAAGTAGTTCCTTCCCCACATCCAAGCACTTGGTTCCTTCGGTTTCCATGTGCATTGTTATCTGGCCCTTATGTCTATTCTTCAAGCCATTTGTGGATCCTTTGTTAGTGAATCTCTCACAATATATGTGTAACCACTTCTTACAACCGGATGTAGTACATTCTTGCCATTTCTTCTAACCATCCTTTTCAACTCACTATCTCTAGAAAGAAGCTCATTGACCACCTCAACATAACCCTTAGTTGTTGTAGAAATAAGAGGTGTGGGATTTGATAAATCCAAAGTTATCAGGGTTGTGGTTCAAAAGCTCCTTGACAACACCTGTGTACAATTTATCAATGAACTTCAAATTTATTAGTGAACTTCATATGAATGTATTACATTACATATTTGTATATGAACATTCATAATATGTGACCCCAGAAGCCAATTCAACCTTAATAGATCACAAAATGAACTCCCTTATTTATTAGTCCACAAATCATATGCATCAAATGAAAAAATGGCATAGAGGTTTCTTACATGGAATGTGAGATAAAAAATAGGCAAAGAACATAAGATAAGAATTTGATTTTGTATGCATTGATATTTTGAAATTTGACTTCAATTTTTTTTTTAGCAGGTTGTGAAGGGAGAGCATGAGTATCATTTCACATGTTGTGTCTTTCAAATTATATCCAATAGCACATAAGCATCATGGAAGCTTTCTAGTCTAAATGGCAATGCTAAATCACCTTGGACTTGAGCTCAAGAGGTGGTTGCAATGCATTCTTTATTTGGTAGAGTGGCATTATTTTGTTTTAAGGTTGGTTTTCTTGCTTTTATTTCATTTGTTTGATGCATGATTCTTATAGATTTTCATTGCACCTTTTTCTATCATTTCTAAATCATGTTCCCAAGACTCAGAGTGGTGAATTAAATTATGTTCTCTATAGTGGAATTCATTGATTATGATTGTACATATTTCTCTAACCTCTTTACCCAATGAAAGCCTTTTGTGATGAGAATGCATGAGGACCAAATGACAATAGCCTCAAGTTTTTAGATAGTAGAAGTGTAGCGTGAATATTACTCACAATTATTTTCTTCAAGTACACCTCAGCTAGAGAGGCTTCAATTGGTTAAACTCAGTATTAGGGGTTGTCTCTATCAAAAGTGTGCTGTGTGGTTTTCGAAGGCGTGTGGCCTACAATTGGCCCTATGCATGCACTTGGCATGATGATGTGATCTGGTATCAACCATGGGAAAGGAACATATTGAATGTTGGCTCCATTTATTTCTTTACATATAATGGTAATTGTTGAATTGCTAACTCAGCACTAGGAATGCATAGGCGCTACCCTGAATTCTACCACTCCTGAGATGCTTACATTGAAAAAGCTACTTTTGTTGATTCTCTCAATATCCTAAATGGGACACCAAAAAATATTAATACAATAATATAGCGTGATTCAACAATTTTGTAAAAGACTTTTACATTCCACATAGTAATAACTTATAAGTGATAGGAATTTGTGGGGCTATTAACTATTTGGGATTATTCATCAAAACGTTATGCCAATTTTTTTTAATTGTATTGGACTATGGTATAAATCCCTATCTATGGTGTTTAAGTGAACTTGGAAGAAGTCTTCTGGAAAAAAACATGGGCTATACATATGTAGCAGCCATTAGAGGGTATTTTGCTAGAGTTATTATGATTTTCCATGTTTACTCAAAAGGGTAGAATGTGAACAAAGGTAAAGAAAAATGATCTAACGGGAAAGAGACCAGCCAATTCCTAGGAGTTGTTTAAAAGAACTTGAAATTTATCATCAGCTCCATTAACAACTTGTGTATGGAGACTTTCATCCTAACAATATCATAATGCATAAGGAAAGAAAAAAATATATTCGTAGTTGATGATAGAATTCAAAATGCAGCTCGGTTCATAGCGAATGAGGAAAACATGGATGAATGCATAAGGACCATAACACTTTCACAGATCCCTTTAGTGGCAGATCATAAGAAGTTCACACACATCTAGTTATTGCAATAACTACACTGCTAGTGCATATTTATTTTCACCTCCTAATCATACAAAAAGGGGGAACAACCCCCTTCGCTTGGCACAAAGTTACGAGAAGCTCTGAAAACATTTTACATCTCAATATTTGTGGGGAAAGCTAAAAATTATGTGGCTGAGGTTATTTAAGTGTAGGTGATATGTAGATACAAAAAGGAAGCTAGTGGGGAGGAAAGGAAAAATATTCACTAGACAAGGAGATCTATAGAGAATTCAAAAAGCTAATGCTGATAAGGACACCTATAAAAATATATATATCCTAATAATGATACACTCTCAGTATGTGTATTGATTTGCAGTGTGGGTATCAAATTCCATAATCATATTTATGATTTTTCTTATAAAACAATAGAAATAAGCTTGAATATTAACGCTTTTAAAATCCAAGTGGAAGGATGAAGGCAAAGAAATGGCCAAGGAGAACACATAATGCCCCAAAAATAGAAGAAGAAAAGTATGCAATGATTGAAGTTGAAGCAAACAGGAGAGAAGGAAAGGAGGCAACAGGGGGGATTTCAAGAGGATGTGGGGACCAGTACAACCTAATTCATTCTAGAACTAGGAAAAATACTTTTACTTTGACAAGTATGTCCAAGATGAAGCTTGAAAAGTGTTGGCATTATGATGTATGTGTTGTACTTGACTTCAACCCACTTGTAGCATAACAACTCTCTTGTATATCGTAACTAGATGAATCTATAGAAGAGATATCAGATGTGACAAAATGCATGACAGGAGTATTTACAAGTGTGATGAAATGCAGGGCAACTTCAAGGAATCAATTCAGAAGGCAACTCACTCAGATGACAGATCATAGTACTACAGGTTAACATCACAGAGTTATAGATCAGACTACACAGAATGAAGAAAGAGAGGTATATGCAGGTTCACCATTGACCAAGCCACGTATACACGCATGTTTACTGTATATAAGATGTGTATACGTACACACACACTTTCACAAAAGGAAAGCACGTATACCTTGGAAAACTAAATGTTTGGTCCGAAGTATGTGGTCCATGGTCTTTTGATCCATGGTATTGGTCCAAGGTATCGGGTCCAAGGTATTGACCACAGGTATTTGGTCCAAGGTATTGGTCGTAAGTGGTTTTTGTCCATGGTATTGAGAAATGCCTAAGACTATAAAAGGAGGAGAAGATCATTAGGTCAAGCGTGCAAGTATTGAATATCTGATATAGTGTGAGATATAATACGTAGGTTATTAGCTAATGGTGTCGTGCTTGATCTGAATTGAAGAAGAACCTTAGCACTTGATAAAGGATAAGATCTAATGATGTATCAGGATCTTAAGGCTTGAAGTGAATTATCTTTATGTGGTTTGATCATGTATCTGAATAACTAGTGCATGTTGTAGTCTGTAAAAATGATGATCTGGGTATGATTGAAGTCTGGAACTGTTGTTATATTTAAATCATCTTTTACAGATTTGTACGCAGGTTCAGTTTAGAAAAAGACTGTATACATGCTAGTTCTGCATATCAAAATAGCGTATACATCATAAATTTGATTTGCAGATCTGTATGCTGGTTCGCTTTGAGGAAAGTGCGTATGCATGTAGGTTCGACACATGGAAGTAGTGTATACCTTGTAAAATATGTTTTAGTTGCCTCTATTTGTTGTTGCAATGTTCTGGGTTATTGCTTGGGATCTAGTAACTGTATTCTGGTGTCAACATTCTAAATAATCAGAGTAATTGATTGATTCGGTTGTGGTTGGTTCAAAAGGAGATTGGTTGATGCAAATACATTTGATGATTGAATGATGTTTTTGATGGATCCAGTCTGAAAATTTATGAAACATGGTACCTGGAAGAAAAGAGAAGGTTTTAGCCTTTTGTAGGTCGGCACCTATGTACTAGTAAACATATTAGCAAGTACAAAAGCTAGGGGGTTGTAGCTCCCTTCTAGTAGAAGCTAGAGAATGAGAGAAGGTTGTAGCCTTCTGCATGTAGAAACCTGTATACTGGTATAAGACTGCACCAGTACAAAATTTGCAAACATAATTCTCTTATTATTAAAAAGAAGATAGACACAATTGCAGCAAGTGGTTTTCACCCACATTGGGTTTCCACCTTATATCTTGGTGTTCATGTGTGTTTCTTGTGTGTGATGAACTTTTTTGTTTTTAATACACCTGGTTACTGTTTATATGGTTCTGACACACTGATTAAAAGATCAATATATGATGAGTTAATTGAATCATAAGTTTGTTGGATATACGCTAGTTGCTCTAAACACAGTTTCATGTCCACGCGAGTTCCCTTAAGTGAAGTAGCATATATGAATCTGATTATGGAAATGAAAAGGTTATTGATTTTCTAATATTGATTCACCACCCCCTCTCAGTATTATTTCCAACAGAAAGTTCTCTTGGGAATTAGGTAAGAAGTTTTCATAATTTGATGGGACTATGATCAATCTATGGAATACATTAAAGCTTGAAGTTGATGTGTGGCACATGGAAGATGTGTGGCACATGGAAAAACAACAACAACATTTGAGAGAAAATTCAACTAAACAACAAAAATAGTTTGAAGAACAAAACATGAAATTGGACAAGGTTTTGGAAAAGTTGGACGAGACATGAAAAAAATGAGTGCATTACTTTATAATGTCAAGGGAGTGAAAGAAAAGTCAGACTTGAGATGAGGAAAAACTCCTTAAACTATTGGGAAAACACAATACCCTCAACCCAAAGGGTATACTACCTTATATATGTTTGGGTTTGAGCTATGAGTTTATGCCTCTAATTTTGGGATTTTGGGGTTGCAGTTAGCCCAAATTCTTGTTTGGGATTTCTGTATAAATAAATAAATTTCTTTCTTTTATCTTTCAAAAAGAAATTGTGAAAACATATGCTACTCTACTTGGCTCATTTTGCAAAAGGACCATGGATGAATAATATTTTAAACCAATCAGATTAGGAGGTTGTAATGAATACATGGTCTTGACTCCTAGCACCTAGAATCTACTAGATAAAATATAATCATAATGAACTGATAAGTTCACCACAAGAGAAGATATTTGCATGGCCCAGTGATGGCAACAATCCATCCTCAAAGGGGATTTCTCATACAGTAGAGGTGAGAGAGCCCAAAGAGTGAATGGAAATTTTACTGATACATATCTAGTCACTATTACAATAGGTTAATATATAATTATATTTTCTTTATATCTCTTCATCAAATATTCATGTTTTTGTCTCTCTATTAATAGCTATTAAATAATGTTATTATTATTTATTCAGTTATGATTATCCTATTCATAATTACCAAAATGGTACGTAATATCTTGACACAATGTTTTCCCCTATGCTTCTATTTTTTCTCATCAAAGAAACTATAAAATATGCAGTCCTATATATGCCACCATACACTGCTCATAGATTTCCATAATGGACTTCACATTTCTACTTTCCCTGGTTAGACATGTGAAAAAGACCATGGCATAGGACATCAAAATAAACTATAAATTATGTATATCCTAAAATCAAATTTGTCTAACTAATTATTATACTCAGAATTATCTGGAAGCCCCATTACAGAGGCATCAAAATAAGCTTAAGTGACACCCTACTGACAAAGAATTCCCTAACTCATCTCTATAATAATAGTAAATACCCTTTTACCAGCAATAAACCACTATCTTATGATTGATGCCTAACTAATTTTTACAAGAAATATAGGGTAGCATATTATTAGTTCTAATTTCCATATCATTGCATGATTAGTTTAAAAATACAACTTCTCAAAAGGGGCATGTTAAAGCGAGTTTGTATATCTACAGAGTTAAGTAAAAACACTTAAAAGTTAACATAGATCAAACTACAAAGAGAAGAAAATGGACAAGAAAAAAATTGGTATAGACAAAACTGTGAATGAAAAACTTGTCCTTCCAACCTTCTAATAGTGTACGGTGACATCAAGCATTTAGCCCATGTAGGGAAGACTGACCGCTAATAAGTTTTGTCAATTTGATAAAGTTCAAATCTTACGTTTCAAATATTAGTATATGGTTATAAATCTTATAAGTTTATAAATTTCAGCTTATAGCCTATAGATTTGTAGGTTGCAATGTAAGATGCATACTCAAGTTGCTAATGGCATACACATGCCATCTATAAGGTTCCAATTTTTCCAACACATAGATAAATCATTTGTATTCTCTAAGGCAATCTCACCTATAACATACATGATCAAGGCATACTAATTAATATTTTCAAAGGCACATTTGTATTCATTAATATAAAAAAATAATCATCTCTGGTTTAGACTCAGTTCGCTATAAAATTTAGGGACACAATTTTGGGTTCTCTTCTGTGTTGTTGTCCTTTCCACCTACAGTAGGAACACACTGGGTTGAAATTTGCAGGCCTAAAATAGTAGAAAGTATACACTGTATAAATTTTGACAGGACACATTAAATCTAGAGTTAATATAGAAGCATGAGAAAAAACTTACCCTCATCCTATTTTGACCCTAATTTCATCCATGTATATATTGAATATTTTTTTCATAATAATGAAAGTTATTTAAAATTGAAAACAAAAGGGAAACAATTGTTTGAATAATAGTTTCAGATCCTATAAAATTAGTTTCAAATTATAGGATATTGGCACTAGTCATTTGACACTATAAACAGAGAGAAATTCTAATAAATATTTGTATACCTAAGTGCTCAAATACATGGGTGAAAAACACCAAATGATAACATTACTCAATTAAGAAAGAAAATCAAGAAATTTCTCAAGCAAATACCTATATTCCCTATGAGAGTTCTACTTCCGCACTAGCATTTAAAAGTTTTAAACTAGCACACTCTCCCAATAGGTGGATTGAATAAAAAATATGATCCTTAGATGCAAAAAACTTTTTTCCCTTCCAAGTTGAACATGTAGGCAAATTGGTAGAAGCCACACTTGCAACCTTCTCTGCTGACTTTTCTCTCCTAGCTCTTCTTTCCATTTGTTGACTAGATCTTGCCTTTATATTATATGTCTTCTACAAAGAGGATACAAAAGAGTTGGATGCATTATGTTGAGATATATTACGCTCCCTTCCAAGTGCAGGAATAAAATTGGTGGAGATTGGATATTGAGATTCAAGTTACTCTTTTGAGTGAATTGCAAACAATTGAACCCTATTTGAGAATTCCATATCTTCTAATCCTGCCCAGAAGAAAGATCGGTAACCTATTAGATTCAGACAGTGAATTGAAATCGGGAGATCGCCAGATGGAATTCGACCATCATGAACACAAGTTCCTCCATGTCGTCTGATAAAACCCAGATCTGAAATAACCTCCTTCCATTGCTCAATCCAACCTTTACGGTTCCTAGATCTCCACACATGGTCATATTGTACCTCCAACTGATCGGCTACCCAACCACCCTACTTTTATCTAGCCTCCATTTCAATGAGTCTAGCCCTTCCAATCCTTAATAGGTCAGCCTTTGAAGGAAATTCCTTCAAGTACTCACTTTCTAAAGGTGTTTGATATTTTGATAAAGCAACCACCTCTTTGGCAACCTTCACAGCTAGTGAAGGTAGGTGATTTACCTCAACTTGATTGTCAAATATTATACACCTATTTTCTATTCGAGAGTATGGAAGCATTGAAAATAAATCCTTATGAAAATGGAAAACTATCTTACTACTGGAGATTTACTTAAAGGAATTCTAAACACTTATATCCTCTTGCATATATAATTGTAAACGACTTTGGTTACTCAGTTAGTTGGAGTTTGAAGAGACTAGAAGTGATTGAACATTTCATTTGACTACTTTGACATATGGAGAAGTAAAATTGGTGATGTATTCTTGGAAGTGAAGGACAAACCTTTTCGGAGGCACACTAATTGATATGGAGATGAAATATGGTATCTCACACCTTCCTAAATATGTTAATGAATCCAACAATTTAGACAAGTGGAAGCTCTTTTTAAAAGTTCCTAAAATTCTCATGTTCTGGTTATATTATCAAGGAGAATGTGTCACTGATTTAGTGCTTCCTTCTTATCTTGCATCCATTTTTCCTGGACTCCATTTCCTTCTCATTTTTCATTAGCATAGATGGCAGCATGCATATGTTGTGGCCTACTAGAATATAGACCTTATCTTTCAAACTGCTTGGATTTACCTCATGTGTTACAGTCTAATAGTAAATGATCTATTCTTATTTATTAAAGTAACTGGGCAACATCCCAACTCATCCAAGTGGGGTGGATCCATGCTTTCCAAATTATTTATTTATAATTATTTTGGAGGGGATCCTTAAATGTGAAATTATTTCCATGGAATTCCTACTTGCACTTTGGTTTTTGTCGTGTTAATTTCTCTATGCTCACTCCCTTGGATGATGGTTTGTCTGATGATAGATAGAAAGAGTCCTCTTTATAAAATTATAAATTCTTGGGTATTTGTCTTATGGGATTAGAGCCACGTGCACACCATCTTATCAAGTGGGAAAGGGATAATATTTCAAGAAGCATCGACGTTGATATTGAGAGTGTAGTATTTTACAGAGATTTCCAATGTTTTTAATAATCTAGCATGGAGAAGAACTGAATTGAAAAAGATTTATATATCCTCCAATCCTCATAAGAACCTATGTCATTAGAGAGCATGGGTGGGTTCATTTTATGCTCCCCTCTATCCCTTTAGTTTCAATTTTTTTCTCCATTACATTCTCTCTAATGTTCCAATATGATATTCTGATTAGTGCTATAGATCATATTCTTCAAACTTCTTTTTTCCAAATAAAACCTCAAGGGGAAGCACCAGGGTTGTTCCCCACATTTTGTGGATGGTACTTAGTGGAAACTGGTCGGCCTCTGATTATGGTGTCTGACCTAGCAAGGGCATTGAGTAAAGCACACACTAGAGGCAGCCACCCCAGGGGATTGACCTCAAGACCTCATACATGAAGCTCAAGCCTTAAATTACTAAACCACTTGAGATAGCCTACTAGGCTAGCCATTGATTCAATCTTATCAGATTGATTCCATAAATATTTTTTCTTCAATTTCAACCCATTTCTACATCAGACTGGCCAATATCAACACTTTTTTTTTTCTTTTTCGTTCTTCACAAGGAAAATCTTGCAGAAAGCCATGAGTACTTTGCTTTGGTGTTGGTTATTGTGCTTAACCGTTGGGGAATTGAGAGTTGAAGCTCTAACCTTCCAACTCTGAAAGGACCCATGTTTGGCTGCAAGACAACTTGAACATACCCTTGGGCCTATGCCAATATCACCACTCATTTCCTAGCACCATTATTTTTATACTTGTTAGTCCTTTACAGTTTGAGTTAGCCTCCCTACTCATATTTTGGATTCCATTTCAAGTCCATGAAAATTATTTCTCCTTAGCTGCAGTTATTCCAATTAATATATGGGATTTGTCTTGCTTGTTGTTTATCAATACATTAAATTTTAATATGATGATTAAGGATGTCGCATGATTCTTAGCTAGAAAACCAAAAGTATGAAATGTTATTTCCTTCTTCACCTATATGATTTTAGAATTGTTGTCCAATGTGTAAATGAACATGCATATTCCTTTAGAGGAGGAGCTTTTAAGTTGGATGATTGTGAAAATTTGTGAAATAATATTCTGAACACTTCTAAACATGGAATAATTAGTTTATTGGAAGAGGGTAATTTTCCAGTCTATGTTTCTTGTCTTCTTGATGCATAAGCTCCATTGAATGCTCAATATTTGGATAGTAATCCTTTTGCACCAGTAAATTCAAATACTAATGACACTTTTCAGATACACTATCCATTTGAGTGCTAGTTGGAATTTAAAAATTAAATATTAGAGAAACTGGAGAGACTTGAGTGTGAGTTTGATAGAGTGGAGAAGGTATTGGATGTTTGAATTCTAAAATTCAAATAGAGAATTGTCATTTTGGTTGTGTTGATGTTTCTGCATATTGCTCATAGAAAGCATTCAGGGAAATACATGAAAAAAAAAATATGAAGGATTTAACTGGAAGTATTAAAGTGTCTTCTTTAGGGTACATAAATAAGGATAGAATTATGGTACATTCATTGGCATCAAAGTTAGCTGAAGTAGGGCTTAGAAATCAATGCTTCATAGAGCTGCCATTTCAATGCCAGAGAAAAGGAACAGAAGACAACAAAATTTTCATGTGCATTGTGGGAAGACAAATTACTGAAACAAAGGATCACAATATTAACAACATGGCTGCTAATTTGGAAGATGAGGCTGTGGAAATCCAATCAGTATAGCTGAGGGTTCAATTTCACATTCTTTTATCAAAAATAACTCTAGGGAAACTTTTCAATTGAGTTCTAAAGTGGGCATTTTAGTACTATTTAACCTAATGCCTTTTCCTACAAATTCTACTAGTGGCACTTGGTTATTGACTTTAGAAGTTTCGCATATGTCACTATGGAAACAAAATGCTATGATGCATTAAAGAAGAAAGAAAATGGAAGAAAATATTTTCGAATGGAAGAATTTTTTAAACTTCAAGGAGCAAATGCTTGCTCTTAAATTTAGAATTATCAGGGAATGGTGGGAAGAAGAACAAGATATTTTACTTGCTATGAAATGCCATGGAAAGCACCATTAAATTGATGGCATTTCTTTATAGTGTGCATCTACCATCTTATCAATTCCAATATTCATTACTTGGTATGTTTTCAACTGAAATACGTGAGAAACAAGATTCCTGCTGATTTAATTTTTATGTTGGAAAGGTTTGTTATTTGTTTCTATTTGGAAAACCAAAATACCGTAACGGTAAATATCATTTAAAGTGGAATGCGAAAACAGTCACAATTGAATTTTCTTTCTTTTCATAAATCAAATCCGAACAGTCACAATTGAATTTTCTTTCTTTGCATAAATCAAATCCAAAGAGCTCAAAATAGTGCAAAATATTTCACATCAGAAAAGGGAGAATTTCAAGGCAGGAAAACAGTAATTGGGGATCATCATGTTGTAGTCTCCACACATTGTATCCAAGAGCCTACTACATAAAATCCTTAACATCTATAACAAACCCACAAATGACATGCATGAACATTTGGAGAGAAGGAATTCACACAAAAGAAATTATCCCCATGCTTGTAAAAGTACAACAAGATTGAAAAAATCTAAATATTATGTGAAGTGCAATTTATTTCAAAATAAAGGTTTTATTTAGAATTTCAGCTCAAAGTTGGCATTTTACTCCAAGGTTCAGCCCACGTTGTCTTATAACTACATAGACCAGTAGTAGATTCAATTGACATTTCTGAATAGTATTTTTGTAACTCTTTTGGTTGGGCCAAGATGCCTAAGACTTGCTACATAAGTTTATAAGCATGACAAAGCCAAAATACAAAGAACAAAAATAGAGAATTAGATGGCAAAGTAGGCTTACCAACTAGATATTGTGCATCAAAAGAATTTATATAACAAAACAAAATTCCATGTGTTGGGAGAAACTAAACCTTGAAAGAAATATTGCATCACTTAGCAAGTTGCAACCTCATCAGCTCTCCATTCTTTAGACTTCCAAAGTAGTTTTTATCCCCTTGTATTCCTCACTTCCATGAAATATTCTCCAAACACAATCAAATTCCATCATTAGCATTTCCCTATCCCAATAAGGGCACAGTTCTGAAACACATCATTCACCCACCCTAATAGTTTTGATGTCCTCTTGCAAGCCCTATACTTAAAAAGCATTCCAGATGACCCTATACCACCCTTAAGACTGGTACCCATGCTTATTTTTCTAGCATGGGTTACAGAATTTGTATGTCCAGTGGGAATAAGTATCGCAACCCACCATTCAGAAAGTATACACTTCAAAGTCAAATTTACTGCAAATAACAGACATGCAAAGGCTACATAATCCACTGTTGGTGTTACTAATTTCACAACTACAAACACCTCCAGGAAGTTAAATTTGACATGCTATATTTATACAACGTTTGTAGGAATAGATCTCGATGAGGATCGTTTGAGTGGCACTAATATCTGGATGCAAAAAGGCTTGAATCTCTGTTTTTATAGCAAAAAATAGTTCTAGTTGAACTTTGTGTGCCCTGGACATTGACTCACGTGTAAGATCACTCTTGCCTTGTACAAGCTTTCGGAAAAGGGAAAATTCTTCCATGTTTTAACAACCTCATGTGCCTTCAAGGATCACCCGAAGCTATGATTTCAAATTTTCCATAAATTCCTTTGCCTATTTATGCATTCTCTCTATAATTACATTAGGCCCTTCCCCTATTACATCTCAAAGAAAGATCTGATTTGAATTAGCTACTCTATGTACCACTGTTTTCTCTGTACGTTCATTTTCTTCCTCTGTTTCTTTATCCCTCTCCATTTCCTTCTTGTGACGAGAATGATGTGCTACCACCTCCAAGTGTTTCTACTCAGTAAGCCATGTCTCCCATGAGAATTCACTCTCTGAGGGAGACACACACATTATCAGGATGGGAAATAGGCCCTCATAGGTCTGCTGATCCGCAGGCTTCAAATGATGCAAGCGAAAGAGAGTTATGTAGTCCAGGAGTCCTATATTGTTGTTGAGGTGGAGGCATTTTCATTTTTTTGTTGTTGAAAGGATGCTATAGAAGAGGTCCCCATGAAATCAACAGAATTCTCTTTTAGTCTCGGTGTAGCTACAACTCTCGTTTGCACTATAGAAATGTAGTAAACTATTTGTTCCATCAAAAGGAGTAGTAAAGTCAAAACCTGCTTAAACTTGCGCCTAACACACAAGCATGTTTAACCTGTTGAATAACCCTCATTAGCCTCGAATCCCTTGACTTAGTTGAATTTTCTCTAGATGCTCAAAACATATATTTCCTGCTATGACCTCTTCCTACAAAATTACAGACGCATCATGGTTAGGACAAGTAAGACAGCATATATGCTGCAAATTTAGAGCCTTCAATTTTAGTTCATTAACTTTTTTTTATCTTTCTCCCGTAACTTCCCGCAGGGAGAGATTTAGATGCTCATATTCACCATTTGGATTTTATTTCCATTTTATCCTTAAAACATTCACCAATTGAAAAAAATAATATATCCCTTCATTTTCTTTATAACAACATCAACTTTTTAAAAAAAAATGTTGAAATCATTATATCCGATATTTTGAGGATTCTAAAGATTAGTCAAGGGTCGTTCAGTTCCAAGAGCTGTATGATTTTGTAAAAAAGGTTCCCTGATACCATGAAAAAAAATAGCTACATTGAACACCAACAGAGAAACAAGGCTCTATATTTCATCACCTCCAAAATTATTGAAAACGCGATCCATTTAACAACCACTAAAATGTAGAACAAGCATAAATAACTAATTTACTAGAGTTGCCGAAAGCAATCATTTACTTCAACAGATTCAGAACAAATACATAAACATTGTTGCCACAAATATTGTGCATTTAATATAAAACAAGAATAAACCAAATTAGCTCCTTAATTGACTTGGTGCAGATCATCAAGATGAAAACTCACCTTAATCAGGCTACACCAGTTCAAAATTGTCCATGCCTCGACACAATAATTCCAATAGAAATAATGAACACCATTTTCAATCATCTAAAATTATCTCTTGTGCCCATTTTTCCAAAATAACTCTAGCTGAACAGATGCTAAGTTCAACCCAAAATAATGAGAGGTCTTGCGATTTAAGAGCTCATGGGAAAGGGTAGCTACCCATTTAGTATGCAGGTTTAAAGTTTAAACAGAATAATCTAGTAGAAAATACACATGCAAATTGCATGTAGAAATTGAGAGATCTTAAAGGCCAAACTTCATCTACACAAGAAACATAAGAAAAGATGACCAATATAACCGTGTTTTATGGGATTTTCTCAATCTCTTCCCAAGGAAATGAAAAATATGGAGAGGAAGGCCAGAGACTCAACCTTTGAACCACCTTAAAGATTTAACCACTATAAATAAAATAAATATCAACACTGCAACCTACCCTTCAACGACCCCACCCAACAGAAAGCCTAAAGAAAATGAAAGAAAGGAAGCAAAACCCTACCTTGTAGTCAGATTGTGTGCATATGCAAAATGCAAGTTAATGACTGATTTCAAATGAAGGCACTAGAATTCAACCATGTACCTTTCGCACCATCCCCAACTAAAAATAGGAGGAGTATTTGACTGACTCCCCCTCCCTGCAAGTAACTACACTAATTCGATATAAAAGCTAAGAGTTGTAAGGTGTCATGGGTTGTTCCATCAACATAGGTCCACTTTCATCGGTCAAGTGGTAAAGGTAATTATAAGTTGAGGAAAATTATTTCAATGTTTAAGTATATAAAGTTTTTATGATATATGATTAATGATTTTTTTTTGTTGGACAATGAAAGAGAAAGATAAGAAATGAGAGGTATTAAATTTTGTTGTAAATCAATGAAAATGAAGGAAAAGTGTTTCTTATTAGCAAGAATTTTCAAGTTGCCTCTTCAATAGGACTAAATTTTAGTTGGAGTTAGGGAGTTGGCCTCAAATGCATTGGTTGGGTACTCTATAAATCCAAGACCTCACATATCCAAGCTAGTCCATTAGATAGATTTGTCTTGGACAAAGGTTGCAAAGGCTAAGGTGCAAATCTCCCATTTTTAATGTGGGTTTTAAACCTTCCATTTGAGAATTATAAAACAAGGTCATGGTCTCAAAAGGAAGTCCTTGATTTTCCCAGAACTTAATATCAATTCTTAATCCATGGTGTGACTCTTTCTAATTGGGTTTGACCTCGAACAATGAGATCTATCTTTGGGTCTAGTTATCAGTCTATCATTTCATTTATGTGTTGATAAAGTCTTAAGGGCTATAGGGGATAATATGGTTATTTCCAATACCTCTCCCTTGGAACCCTATAAAGAGATGGTGTGCCCCATTTCAACTACAAGTTCTTCCTATGAGGATGCCCTTGAAGGGAGGTTATGTAAAGGAAGTGGACAAAAAAAATCATGTTGAGTCAGAGGAGGGGTATAGATTGGAGGTGTATCTAGAGGTCTTGACAAAGGTGAAGGGGAATGGAGTTTACCTCCCATTGCAATGTCTTTTATTCCACCATTAAAGGTGCTAAAGGGAACTGACTTTAAGGGTCATAGGTGAAAGCTCAAAAAGATCTTAAAAATGAGAAGGTAGGTGTGATTTAGCATAGGATTGATTCTTCAATGATTTACCTTTTGGGTGAGATTTCCTAGTAAATGGAAAAAATTGAAGCCCTACTAGCTATGTATGAAGTAGAGCATGGGAAAATGTTTCCTGATATTCAAAGAGTCTCTCCATATTTTTTCCACGAGATCCATAACAAGTATGGTGATCTGTCTAAACCTCATGTTAAGACATCATCTTTGATTCAGGGTACATGTACTTCTTCAACTAGTGGTGGAGAGTCAAACTAATGAGCATGCAAGGTTGTTCCTTTACAAGTTTGGAATCAATCAAGTATTCTCCCTCTTTGCCCAAATCTAATATGAGGAGTGTGCATAATGGAATAATTATTGTAAATAATTGAAAATATTGGATTATCTTGAAGTTCAAGGGCTTAAAGTGGTTGCCCCAACCTACAAATATTTAAAGGAACTATGTTTTTTTCAATTAGACCCCTGTGGTCAAGGAGCTGCAAAAGAGGAAGGCCTTATGGCTATTTTTAAGGGGTTTTCATAGGCTCACCTATGTACTAACTTCTTTTTTCAAATGCAATTTTGGTTACTATTGCAAGGAACTAAATTGCTCTCTTCTCACTAAAGGAAATATCTTAGGCCTATGGAATGATTTCCCCTTTTACTACTGCAAAAAACCAAATTTCTTTCTTCTGATAAATAACATTAATCCATAGGCTCTTGGTTGGAAAGAGCCTCCACTTTGACTTAATTGCAAGGGCATTAGTAAAAAGAAAGATAACTTTTAACCCCCATCCCCCCAGCAATTTGGGGTTTTCTATGCTTATCCATTTTGGCTACGTGGGGCTTGACCCAGGTTTAGTGTTAGTTAGCCAAACAAATCGCTACACTACTAGCCCTTTCAGCATCAGCCCGCAGAGTGTGGACTAAAGTCTCACCCAAAGCAATATGGGGGGATGCTGGAACCAGTTTTCCACACCCTCAGATGGTCATGATGTCGGTTTATACCCTTTATTTCTACTTTCATATAGGTCACTGGGCTTTAGGGTTCTGTTATTCTAACCCTTTATTCCGTCCTTCAATACCTCCACGAACGGGTGCGATTGACCTTCGTACAACCCTAACCAGCGCTCGAGGTACCTTCGCGCTGCTATGACAATGTATTGTATAGGTTCCCAAGTTATCTTACATGTTTTACTTATCTTACTAAACAATCACAATTAACGCTGCGTAATCATATATTCTTACTTGTGTTCGATTAACTAATACAGTCACATACATTCGCACATCACATGAACATTGTAAATTAAACCCAAAACGCAATATAACTAGATGCATTGATAAGAAATAGATACACAGGATTTACAAAATACTTCTCTTTATTGGCATCTTCAGATTATTATAGACTCTATCTGCCTTGCACACACAACTGCAGGGGTCGCGCACTCAGCTTTGGACTTCCACCCTAGGCCTTTGCACACTCAGTTGTAGAGCTTCTACCTATGCTAACACCTGAAACTTAGACTTCACTACCAAGACTCCAAGACTTCTTTTCTTTTCTTTTAACTACTTAGAGCTTACTTACTTAGCTCCTTTTATACAATCCCATGGTCCGCGGACCATGGGTAGATATTTACAGCCAACTTTTCACTTTACAAAATAAGGGAAAACAACCCTTTATGACTCTTAACATCTTCATGCTCCACGATCACAAAATGTGGAGACTTTAGAACTTTATTACACAATTGACCCAAAACATGGGATTTTAGCCCCAAAATTGTCCTTGGGGGATCCCGTTCCCAACGAGTTGTATATGAGTAAATTAACCCTACCCCCATTAGAGGTTCAAATTCAATAGACGCAATTTGGGAGGAGCTCCCCTTTGAACCATCCAAAATATTACAAGGAACTTGATACAAGAAAAGGGATGTGACCAAGTTTTGTAACACTGCAACCTTGTGATTACTAAAGTTCAAATCCTGAATCATTTCCATATTTGCAGAGGGACATGAAAATAAAGAAATAGGAAGGGATAGGAGGGGAAAGGAGGGGATACCTGTTACATCAGAAGGGGATCCCTTCGTAATCTAGGTCCACCAACCATTCCTTCTCCTTGACAATATTCATCATCTAGTTTAAGTTTTCTCTAAAGTCTAGGTTGATGAGGATTTTAGCCAGAAACCAATCCTTTGTCTCCTTATAATAGTAATCCGTTCCCATAAATTTCCATACAGTATTTTCCTATATTGGTGAAACTTTGTGTTTTCCACATATGTGTCGACAGGCAAGCCCAAACTATCATAACATCCATTCTCTCCTTATGATCATGAAAATGGGGAGTCCGGTGTTTGAACACCACAAGGGAAGAATAAATGAACCACACCTATTTTACGACCATGTCTACATCCTCCTGAATCTTGATTATCAAGTGATCCAACCTTTTTCCATTCTCCTTATCTTGTGGGGGGTGGGGGGATAACTTATCCAAAATATTTTTGTCTCGCATGTCTCCAGGGTTTCCACACTGAAAACCCTTTTCCTTGCTCTACCCACTAAATATTTTATATCTAATATTATGACTTCACTCATTTCCACATCATCCCCAACACAAAGATTATATTGAATCACCCCGCTCTCATAGCTAAGAAAATTTTCCTTCTTCTTTTTATTTAACCCTTTGTTCTGACAACTCTAGATTTGTTCCTCCTGGGAAAACCCTGCCTAAATCCATTCTTGATCTACGTCTTTTTTGTTCTCTCCTTGATGCAGAGTCAAATGAGGAGGAGGACCCACTAGGGGTTCCACTCTAGGGCGTGATTTTTTTCCCTTAATATGGCACCAGGGATAGTAGTACCACTACTTTGGAAGGTTTTGGTATAACAGATTGACTCAAACCCTTTTTCGATTCTCCTCCTACCACTTCAATCTTCGACCGTATCCGAAGAAAAATCCTAGACCCAAAGATATCATAGAGATCCCCACCCCTCGATACAACATAATACTTTGAGATAATAGATGGCTGGGAATCCCCTAAATTCTTACCCTCGAAACCTAGTTCCTGCAAAAAGCATGAGCAGAGAAAACCTTTCTAGAGGCTAGCAAAAAAGGAAAAGATTGTGTTACCTAGAAGACATTCATTTTTATTCCCTCTTGAATTTGTGGGTGCCTCCATCGGGTTTTCAATTACATGCAAACCAAATCCTATAGACACTTCTAATTGAGGGCGAGGGTTCCATCTAAGATGTTGACTAAAGTCCTCTCTAAATCTTGAAATCCCAAAGTGTGCTAGAAAAGTGTAAATACACCCCTTGATGAGGCTTTCTAGCTCAAATTCCACTAAATCCAACTCCATCTACTTCAATCTATTGATTTCACCTCATCTCACGGTAAAATGTGTAAGAGGAAAACTACAAGGAGGTGCCAGAAATGTGATCGAAACCTTGTTTCAAATGCTTTGTAAATAGTTAAAAAAAGAGATAAACACCTTTTAATTTCACATCGTTGACTCACATCTTCGTGAAACTGAAACCAATGAACAATAACATTCATAATGCAGGCTTCCTGTGACTATTCGCAACTTAGTGCATGAGTTTCCCTAACCACATTCAAACCCTAATCGCTTTCCCGTCTTGAAAATCCTTATATCTCTCTTCTCACTTTTTTATGCTTGTGTATTACTGATCCCAAAAAATTAGACCATGTGATAAGTAACATATACTTGAAGGGTTTGGAACAATTGTTCAATATTGTAAAAGTTTACAAAGTTTATCTTTGACTAACTTTCTCATGAACGAGGCCTTTGAAGGTATTCTAAACAATTACTTGGAAAAATCATTACTAATATTATGTGCTCCCTCTTTATTGACATCCATGGAGGAATGTTATTGTTGATAACAAAAAAGAATGGCACTAAGTAGATCTAAGCTCTCCAAATGGATTTACACTATGAGCTACCAACAAAAGCCTCAGATTATAAAGAAGCCAATGACCCATAAAACACAAGTGAAGTGATGGGATAACACCCAATTCATTCAAGGAATTTAGCTAAGTGTGGTACTCCACTTAGAGTTTTAAGTTATTAGTTTAGTATTCCGATGGCCCTAATGAGCATATCATATAGAGAGGAAGACATAATCCATTTCTATAATAATTGGATCCGTGTGCTCTAGGAATTTATGAATACAAAACCATCTTCAATGAGGTGGAGATCATCTCCAACAACTTGGTCCATGCAAGAGGTAATTTCAAGAATCATTTCCTTCGTCAATGTTTCAAATTTTTATGTCCTCCTACCTATTGGTTTGTTAAATATGTTCTTTTAACCCATTCCCTAACATGTCCTTTGTGTTTGATCTAGAATGTATCTTGAAATCAATGTATTTTGCCAAAATATTTAGAATTTGAAGCATATTCACTACTATCCCATGATTTGTAATGACTTCATTGCCCCACTCTATAACTTAACTTTGAGAAGGAGTGCCCTAGGTTCTCCCCCAAAATTGTGGTTTCCTTGGAGTTGATTGGTAATAGATATATAACTAAGTATGGAAGCTACATACATGCATTTGGAGCTACTAAGCCTCACTATTCCTTTCCAAATCATGCTTTGGATAGGCTCTTTGTAAAACAAATAACATACCAAACTACTCTATATGGCCTCAACATTACCATGAAGGTTAGGGTAAATAGATAATGTCCTCGTTATCCTAATTTTTAGGTGCACACACCTTCCATGATTTTGGTCACATCATAATATTGGTTAGAGAGAAAAAAATTACCATCTAAACTTGGAACCATCCACAATGCATGACCTATTATTGTATCTATTTAGTTTTTTTCTGTAATGTTATTGATGTTTCTTAGATGAATTTGTTGAATGTTAACATTTCCATAAAATAATTGAATCTAAACAAAATTATTCAAGGTCTCCTGCATATGCAACAAAGGAGGATGCCATAGAAATAGTTTTGGGGCATGAGAGGAGGGGTCGTGTATGTGGGGTTGGCTTTGGAGTCACTCCAACTGAATTATTCGGGTGTGCTTACAAGAATAAATTGCATAATACATACGAGAAATTGAGAGAAAAAGACAAGGAACTTGGCAAATTAAAAGAAACTATTAAATAATTGATGGAATGGAAAGCTGCCATGGAGGAGGGAAAAGATAATGGGCTAGTTGATCCAAAACCAACTAACAATGTAAGAATGACATGTGTAGACTTTAATTTTTTATGTATGTCACCTTTGGAGATTGGGATTTTGAAAGAAAAATTCCAATATGAACATGATTGCAATGTTTTAGGATGTGTAATCAATGAAACATTGTTTTTGTAGCTTAACCCTTCTTCTTCTAATTTCATGATATTCATGCAAACTATTTATTTTTTAGTACGGTTCCCTGAGTCCTAGTTAGGTTTCGCCAAAACAAACTCCATTGACTTCAAGATAACATATTCATGATATAATTGGCAACTCAATAACATAGATGAGTTCTATGCTTGTTTATTTTCTTGTTTAACATTATCTTCTTTTTTTGTTGACTCTCACAAGAATTTGTTTATTAGCAGGGTCGACCACAATTACTACATTGAAATATAGGATTCAAAGGAAAAAATGTTTCATTACACATTTTCATGGTCAAGTGAAGGTTGTAAAGAGTTACATAAAAAATATTGGACTAAACATTTTCATTCCCAATGGAGAATAATTAAGAGAAGGATATTAATTTGTGTGCCCATGATCAATTTTGGTTGATCTTGATTACGAAATCAAGCTTAAGCACAAAGTAATCGATGTGAGTATTTAGCAGGTACACTTAACACTTTTATATGTTGGAAGAGAAATGGCATTGAATTGATCAATGATTGAGAGAAATGACTTGGGAAATTACTATCACAACCATTAATTATGATATTAACAAATCTTATTGAAGAGGAACAAGGGATGACAAGTTCTCAAGTTGAGTTTTAGTATTCTTATTAACTATGGATTAAGTTCATTTGTAATTTTGATTGAATTGATGGCGTTCATTTCAAACTGTAAAATTGAATATGTATGCAACATTGAGACTTTGAAAATAATTGCAAGTGTTGAATTTGTCCTTTGTCAAAATCACAAGCTTAAGTAGACTATTTTCCTTCTCATTTTGCCCTTAATTTTCTTGTTTTTTCCTTGTTCCATTTGTCTAACTGTTATAGACATTTTTGGGCACTGCAACCCCAATCATAAATGTCCATAAACTGAGGGCTCCTAAGTCCCTAAAAGTGTTTCTTCACTGCCTAAAGGAACAAAGTCAACTGATTACATAATCTCCCAGAAGTTCTCCACTAAAAACTGCTCAGAAATGGTCAAAACTGGACCATACTGAATACCCACTGTAGAGGGTGCAATGCATATCACCTTCCCAGTGTAAAGGGTGCGATGCATATCACCTTCCTAGTGTAAAGGGTGTGATTCATATTGAATGGCCCCTCTGTAGGGTGCGATGGTTGGGAATGGACAAATGGCAGGGACAATTTGCGGGGTGGAAGATCATGGAATCTTCCAGAAGCTTCCCCTCTGACACTTGCCTCTCTGTTTTCGACCAGGGATGAGTAAGAGATCATCAGTCTCCAAGTGGAATCAAGAACTATCAGAGAGAGGACACTAATAAAGACCCGCAGAGATGACTCACCCCACTACAATCATCTATATATGGATCCCTCATCACAGAGATCCAGAGGCTGAATCTTGTATCTTGTAGAGAAGTGCTATTGGTTTTCTTGGTGTAACTTCATAGAGTTGGGTGATCTAAGCTTTACTTGAGGTGAAGAAGGGCTTTCTTGCTGGAGGATGATGCTGGGTCAGAACATATGGTTGTAATCCTCTTGCTATTCTTGATCTTAATAAAGCTATTCAAGTTTTCCTCCATATTCTTGTATGTTTGTTTATATATGCATTTGTATGGTTAACACATATCTCGTCCTGTGTTATTTATGAATATAGATCTTTTTTCTTCGATAGTAGTATGCTTCTTTGATTCCACAGGTGCTCTTTGAAGCTGGGAAGACGAAGAAGAAGTGGCAAAGGCCTATCAGGAAGGAGGGGAATCAAACAAGGGAACTAAGCACAAGACTAAGGTTGGTGTCCTTGTTCCACTCTTATCTATTTTCATAAAGGAAAGCGAAAGTAGACTTTACTTGTTTGTTTCTAAGATAGCTACTAGTCTTAGTGGGAATAGCAGCTCCAAGTGGACACTATTCCCAGTAACACTAACCTTACACAACTTCTTGAGGCCTGTAAATCACATTGATTTTTTTAAATTAGGTTGCATTTGTAAAAGAACCACCTTAACTATATCAATAACTATGGCAATTACTATGTTAACCTGGTTCTCAAGGTTTGGTTATGAGAATGGGGTAAAATACTTATTTTTTTCATATGTATAAATTTACATGCATATTCTGAGTGAAACCTTGCAACACTATAAATAACTTTGGAAGTTGGGATTGACGCCTTATGGTTTTCTTAAGACTTACACCAAATTGGTTTCAAGTTCTCTAATATAGGTTTTGATGGTTTATTAGTAGTCATACGTACTCCATTAGCATGTGTATATGCATTATAAGGGTGGTGAAAGTTAGTGATGAAAGGAAGACTATTTTTGTAATTTTTACAACCACCTCTAAGGTTTTGACCAAGCTTCTTAATTATATAAAACCCTAACCCTAATTTTCAATCACAGACTAACCTTAGCTTTCGTGTATGGGTTGACTATAAGATGTCGGGGTATGCTATACACCATAACAAGCATGAACTAAATGTTAATGCCTTGGAACTTATCGTTGGTAACTTCATGGATCATGAGAAACTTGTTGGCCCTAGTTTCTTTATGCAATGCATATACCATATAGCCTAATGTTATAGTTACACAGATGGATGAATGTCAACACAATATTAATGACAGTGCTCTTGCATGCCTGAAAGTACCCTGGATTCATATGAAGACTCTTAACTAATTTCTTTGTTGCTTCTATGCTCAATCCATTTATGACTAGTGAAACTCCTTTTCTCACTTTTCTTTAGCTAGAATGCGAGGATGTTTTTTTTTGTTGCTTGGGAATGCCAAGAAAAATGTTAATAGTGGGAAAAAATAAATTTCTGTTATGTCATTTCCAAATTGAGATGAAAATTGTTGTGTTATATGTTGGTCCAACCAAGCCTTAGTACACATGTTTCTTTTATGTTTTTCAAGGTGTTCATGCATAGGTCCCATCCCATAGGAAGAATGATGGGTGCATTCAATGATGCGTGATGTTCAACTATAAAAAATTGGGTTGGAAACAAATAAGTTTTTGGCATGCTCAAACTTCAAAGATTGAAATTCTCTTTTGAGTAATTTTGAATTCTGCAAGAGCTTAAGGATGATAAACATATATGAAAAAAGGGAAGGAAATCACCTAGAGCGCCCAATGTAGATCTCACATCTCCTTATCCTCTTGGAGGAATGCTACGTGACATTTTTCCTAACCAAACTTTCAGTGATGATTATCTTAAAAAATAAACCTCAATAGTGTTTAACTATTTGTAAAATATTTTTGTATTATGACTAACAAAATAAAATATTATTGTATTATGACTAAAAAATAGCCATTTTAATGGATTTTCGATATTTTTTTACCAGAGAGATGTTGTCCAACTAGAAAAATATTGACTTTGTCAAATGTCGATATCCTGATAGATAGATAATTGACCTGATCAAATGTTAGATATCTGACAAACATTCAATAATCATCGCATATTTTAAAAAATAAATTATCATTAGATATCCAACGCACATATCATCAGATATTCAATGATAATTGTGTTTGTTGGATATCTAACGAATGTTGGGGCTTTTTTTAATAGACTACAAAAAATATTTGCAAGTAAAATCTGACAGTATGACTAAACTATCAAAGTACAACGTCGGATTTTCCGTCCATATGTGTTAGTGGGGCTTGGGGTTAAGGGTCATGTGAAAAGAGGATAATGGGTTAGGGCCTAGGGGGTTCATGGATTTTAGGTTAGGGGTTAGTGGCTTAAGGTTTAATGGGTCAAGGGGTTAATGGGTGATGAGTTATGAGTGTACAGTTTAAGGGATTATGGATTGGGGGTTAAGGGGATAGGGAATTTAGTGGTTATGGGTTAAGGGCTTATGGACTGTGATAATGGGGCCCCTATTCCCCTTATCATCACTATTGGGGGTTCCCTTGTCAATTCTCTTGTTATCTTCCCTCTAGACCCCTTAGCCCATATGACATTAGGTCCTAGGCTACCTTATCATTCTCTAATGCTAGGATTATAGATCTTACTAAACCATGCTTGGACCTCCCCTTGCCCCATTTAATACACAATAATATATCTCTCCCACCTTTTTTGTCTTACCATTCAACTTCTCCTAATGTTATGAACCCCCAAATTTGGTCCCAATGACCCTATAACTACACCGTTGGGCCCCCTTGGCTATGGGATTAAATGCATTAGTGTTTATGGGTTCTGATAAGGGAACCCCTAGTCCCCTTATCAAAACTATTGGGGGTTCCCCAATCAAATTAAATTTCATGATACAAAAGAGATAAAATTTAGGAAAACACAAGGAGCTTGGAAAATTGAAAGTAGTTGTTAAAGAATTAATGGAACAAAAAGATACCATGGAGGCAGGGAAATAAAATGGTGGAGTTAATCCAAAACCATCTAACAATGTAAGAATTAAATATGTAGATTTTTTAACTTTTTATATATGTTTGACCTATGTTTGACAATAAGGTTAAGTTTGACCTACGTTTTCTCCTCCTAATGTATCCTCTAGGCCCACATCTGTTGAGAGTATTAGTGTAATTCTATTTAGAAGCAAGCCATTCCTAAATAACAAGACAATATTCTCACCATATGCAAAAGGGAGATCCAATTGTAATATGTCCTTAGTAAACTTTGTATTCAAGGAACCAAAAAGGGAGTCAAAAGGGGATGAACCTAGATATGGATCGCTTGAAGACTGCACCATTCATGTAATTGAGGTCTACTTGTGCCAGTTTCGAATAGACATGGAGAAAATTAGGGGAATTTGAATGTTGTTTTGAGAATGTTGTGGAGAGAACCTTTTGGAAAGATTGTAGACTTGTATGGGATTGTTACCCATACATTTGGTTAGAGAATGGACCAAAGTTAAAGGATGATGACAGCTAAAGGGACATCCTTATATCCTATTTTTTCTTTTGAGTGGACATGAATTATGTTTGGGTTGTGCATGGAGATGAACCTTACTTTATTCCTATTATATTAGATGCATTTGTAGACATTAGAATACCATATTATTTCCATTTGAAAGCAAATACATGGAGGATATTTGAGAGAAATGTGATTGCCATAAAATTTAGATCATATTTGTGGGCCTTGTGGAACTTTTCCTTGGACCCTAGTAGTGCTTGGAGGTTGTATTTGTAGGGGTTAGCAGACAAAAACCTAATATGACCAAGAAGATCAAAGTTGGAGAAGTTATGGTTTGGGATCTAGGAGTTAAGGGGTTTAGGAGTCAATGTTAAGGGTTAGGGCTTAGGGAGTTTAGGGATTAGGGGTTTGATCTATATGGGTTTTAGCAGTTATAGGTTAATGGACTAGTGGATAAGGGATTCCAGGGTTAAGGGTTAAGCACCAAGGGCTTATGGGTTAGGGTTAAGTGTTTAAGGGTTATTAGATTTAGGTGTCAACGGGTTAAGGGTTAGGGTTTAAGAGGATAAGGGGTTAGGGATTAGGGGGTTCAGGGATTCTATGTGAGGGGTTAGCGGGTCACTGGATTAGGGTTTAAGGAATAAAGGGGTTAATTAGCTATGAGTTATGAGTGTAGGGGTTAAGGGATTATGGCTTTAGTGTTAAGGGATTATGGGTTTCGGGTTAAGGGGATAGGGAATTTAGTGTTTATGGGTTGTGATAATGGAGCCCCAAATCCCCTTATCACAACTATTGAGGGTTTGCTTATCAATTTCTCTCACTGCCTTCCCTCTAGGCCCCCTAGCCCCAATGGCATGAGGTCCTAAGGGCCCTTCTCATTCTTTAATGCTCGGATTATAGATCTTAGTAAACCATGCTTGAAACTCTCACTTCTAACTATCCATGCTACTATCCCCTTGGCCCATTCAATACACCAAAAGATCCCCCTCACCAAAAATTCAATTAAACATTTGGAGGTGGTCATTTAACAACCACCTATGAAAGTTTAATTCTAATAACTTTTGTGAGGGTAGGGGGTGTTGTCCAAAACTTCCTCCAAAAGTTACATTGTCATGACCTTTACGGGTGGTTTAGGGATTCTAAGTTAGGGATTAGGGGTTAAGGGGTTAGTGGTATAGGTTTTAAGGGATCAAGGGTTTAATGGGTTATAATTTATGAGTTATGGGTTAAGGGATTATGGCTTGGGGGTTGAGGGCTTATGGATTGTGATAGTGGGGCCCCTTATCACAACTATTGGGGGTTCCCCTATCAATTTCTCTTATTGCCTTCTCTCTAGGCCCCCTATCCCATATCCCATGAGGTCCTAAGGCCCCTTCTCATTATCTAATTTTAGGATTATAGACCATATTAAATCATGCTCGAATCTCTCACTTCTACCCATCCATGCTATCCTTATGTCCCATTGCCCCATTCAATACACCAAACTATCCCCCTCCCCCAAAATTCATGCGAATTGAACATTTTGGGGTTGTCAAACAACCCTCTTTAAAAATCACAATAATTGAACTTTTGGAGGTTGTTTTGGACACCCCCCATGCCCCCCAAAAGTCATGAGAATTGAACTTTTAGCAGAAGTTGTTAAATGGATACCTCTAAATTTTCAATTCTCATGACCTTTTTTTAGTGGGGTTTTTGAAAACAAACTCCAAAAGTTTAATTCTCATGAATTTTAGGGGGGTTGTCAAAACAACACTATGAAAATATTATTTTGGGGTAGCCATATAAACCACACCCGCCCCCCCCTCCACCCCAACAAAAGTCATGAGAAAACACTTTTAGAGGCAATTGTTAGAAACCCCCCGCCACAAAAAAAAGGTTCATTTTTCATGACTTTCAAGGTGATCTGAATCGAAAGTGGAATCCACCCATTGTACATAACTCATGAAGGCTATAAATAATGAGTCTTCTTATCTCTTTGTGTCCAAGTTTCTTAGAAGTGTTAAGGTGTTCCAAAGAGTGTTATTACATACCAAGGAGTGTTAGGGAGTGTTAACAAGTGTGAGGTGTGCCCAGGTAGGAATGATAAGGTATGATAGGTAGTGGTAAGATATGTTAGGGAATACCAGGGCATGTCAAGAAGTGTCAAAGTGTGTTAGGGAGTTTCCATGGTGTGCTCACATGTGCCAAATAGTGCCAAGGAATTCCAAGACATGCCAAGTGCCAAGGAATGCGAGGATGTGTAGGGTGCCAAGGTGTGCCAACATGTGTCAAGGAGTGTAAGGGAAACAAAAGGGAGAACCAAGATAAAATGTAAGGAAATGAATACATACGAGGGTTAATAAGTCAAGACTTTACCTTCTTCAAAATAGACATGCTAGGCACACTAACAATAGGTTCCAATACATGCCAAGTTCCAATGCGTGCCAAGTGCTAATATATTTCAATGAATGCCAAGGTATTATAGGGCATGCTAGAGACTATAGGGAATGATTCCAACACATGCTAAGGGAGTTCTATGTTTTGTTGGGGCATGCGAACATGTTCTTAGGTATACTAGTCATGTAAAATTTTTATAGGTACAAAGATGTGCCAATACATGAGAGGTGCCAAGGAATGTTAGTGCGTGCTAAAGCATGTCACGGTGTGCTAGGAGTGTTGAGGAGTGTTTTGTATCTCTCATTAATAGAATTTCTTATGCAACTAGATCAAAAAATAGATGAAAATATAGAGTAATGACTTCAAAATCGGCCTCTTCGAGGGGGCAACCTCCTTTACATTACAAAAATGAATAATTATTGGATGATACAAATGAAAAAAACTCCTTTCTATATATAGGAGTCTAAGGGGTCACAATATAATCAAAGACATAAAAATAATAATATAAGGACACAACAATAACAATAGTGGGCTTCTATAGGGCACAATAATAACAATATGTGGACAATATGGGCTCAACAATAACAATAAGGGCTACAATGACAAAAGTAATGGGGGAATCACTAAGTATTATAAGGACCTAACATGATCCTCTCCTTCAAAGAAGTGTTGTCATCAACACTTGATTATTTTTGGACACTTCTGTATAAAATTCTCATCCTCCCATTTGGAATCATCAGTGGGTAAGTTCTTCCGCTTGATGAGATACTCTGAAATTGATCAATTTTGTAACTGTCAATATCTTGTTTCTGTCACTACTTCAGGTTCCAATATGATTTTTCCTTCCTCGTCAATTTCTGGCAATATTGTTTTAACTAGGAGCTTGTCACCTATAAACTTCTTTAATGATGAAACATGGAAAACTGGCTGCACTCGGGAAGCTGCAAGAAGCTCCAATTTGTATGCCATAGTACCAATATTTTGCAACATCTTGTACGAACCATAATAATTTGGTGATAATTTATTATCCTTCTTATCTTGCTTGAGGGACATTTGTTTATATGGTTGTAGCTATAGAAATACCTAGTTGCCTACATCAAAACTTCTCTTGCTATGATGATTATCTGCCTGTTGTTTCATTCTATTCTTCCCCAAAGTGAGGTTATCCTTTAAGAGTTGGAGAACTTATTGTTGATGCTTGATGTGATCTTCCACTCCTTGAACCTTAGAATTTTCTCTTAAATATGATGTGATGGATGGTGGATGATATCCATAAAGTGCCATAAATGGGGTCATTTTTGCTACAGTATGGAAGGAAGTGTTATGCCACCATTCAGCCAGAGGCAACCATTTGACCCATTGTGTTTGGTTATCAGATACAAAGAAATGAATATTTGCTTTCGAACATTTGTTTACTACCTCAGTTTTCCCATCAGATTGAGGATGATAAGATGAGCTATGAGCTAACTAAGTACCAATACAAGAAAATAATTTTGTCCAAAAATTTCCAGTGAAAATGGGATCTCTGTCGCTTACAATAATCTTTGGGTTTCCATGTAGCTTTTGAATTGTTTCCATAAATGCAGTAGAAATTGTCCTGTCTTTAAATCGATGATATAATGCACAAAAGTGTGCTTACTTGGTAAGTCCGTAAACTACCACCATGATGCCACTCTTTCCTTCGAACTTGGGTAAACTTGTGATAAAATACATTGAAACCTCCTCCCAACGTTGACTTGGAATGGATAAAGGTTGTAATAGACTTGGGGTATTAATTGTTTCAACTTTATTTTGTTGGAAAACCAAACATTGTGCCACAAAATTTAGAATATCAGATTTAAGGCCATCCCAAAAAAAATTGTTCTTAATCCTATGGTAATTTTTAAAAAATCCCTAGTGCCCTCCTAATGGAGAGGTGTGCAATTCCATAAGAATCTTTTGTTTGAGTTGTGAATTTTTACAAAGGTATTAGTGATATTTGTACCATAACGAATCATTTTTCCAACTAAATGTATCATATGTACTGGGATCTTGTTGTAACTTTTGAATGAGTGCCCACACTTCTTGATCATTATTCCATTCATCCCTTGCTTTGTTTATCCAATCTAGTTGGAGAATATAAATGGTGCAAAGAAATGCTTCCACATCCTCATCCTTTCTTGAGAGTGCATCTGCCACAACATTTTGCTTCCTTTTTTTCTAGATGATTTCAAAATCATAACCCAACATCTTTGTGACCCATTTTTGCTACTCTTCTAAAGATAATCTTTGTTCTAAAAATTATTTAAGACTACCATGTTTTGTTTTTACTCTGAAGTGTCTTCCCATTAGGTAGGGTCGCCATTTCTTAAGTGCATGTAGTATTGCCAACATTTCCTTCTCATAAATAACTTTGTGTAAATACTTTCCTTTGATTGGATGACTTTTGAAAGAAATGGGTCTTTCTTCTTGCATTAGAACAACACCAATTCTATTTCTTGAGGCATCACATTCCAAAATAAAGGTTTTTATGAAGTCCGATGTAGCTAAGACTGGTGCTTGGCACATTTCCTCTTTAATATGTTCAAAGGCCTTCATTGTTCCTAGAGTCCATGAAAATTCATATTTCTTCAATAATGTTGATAGAGGTGTTGTTATTCTCCCATAATTATTAAAAAACTTGTGATAATACCTTCTCAACCCAAGAAATCCTCGCAAATGCTTTATGGATGTGGGTTTTTTCCATTCTTTAATGGCTTTAATTTCGCTAGGGTCTATTTTAACACCTTCATGAGGTACAATATGACCTAGATATTCCACTTCTTGTACTCCAAAGAAACATTTGGAGCTTTTTGCATATAATTGTTTCTCCTCCAATAATTTGACCACCCTATCAACATGTTGAACATGATCCTTCCAAGACTTGATGTAGATTAGTATATCATCAAAAAATACTAACAAAAATTTTCTAAGGTTTTGAAAATGGAATTCATCAAACCTTCAAATGTAGAAGGTGCATCGGTAAGGCCAAAAGGCATGACCAAAAATTCATAATCACCCTCATGAGTTCTAGATGTTGTTTTCAAAATGTCTTCAGTATTCATTCTAATTTTATGATATCCTGAATGAAGATCCAACTAGGTGAAGTAAATTGATCCATGCAATTCATCCAATAATTCATCAATGACAGGGATGGGAAATTTATCTTTAATAGTGAGCTTGTTGAGCTCCTTATAATCTGGACACATGCACCATGATCCATCCTTCTTGCGCACCAATACTACTCTAGCATAGACAGAACTTTGACAAGGTTGAATTATACCAGCCTCTATCATTTCTTCAACCATAAGTTCAATTTCACTCTTTTGGGCATAGGGATATCTGTCAGGCCTAATGTTTGGAGGAACACTTCCTGGAATCAAATGAATAGCATGATCATGATCACGAATAGGTGGTAGGCCTTTGGGAATCTCAAATACCTTGGAATGATTTCCCAAGGTTTTTTCGAGATCTGGAGAAATAGATGATTTTGATGTGGGAACCTCTAGCGAACATAATTGTGCAATTATGCCTTGTTGTTCTTTCTTTAAAAGATTTATCATTCCCTTAGAGCTAATTATCTTTCTCAATTTCCCTAGGATGCCCCTTAATTCAACTTCCTTTCCTTCCAAAAAAGATTTCATGAAAAGTTCATGAAAATTAAAAGTTATTGTACCCAAAGATTGTAGCCATTAGACTCGTATTACAATATTAGCATCACCCATTGGAATGGAAAGAATTAGGCTATTCAATACATATTCTCCCATGGATAGCTTAATATTATGGCACTTTCCAAAGAAATTTATGGTTCCTCCACTTGCAACCATCACTTGACACTCTGGTGCTCGATACAGGAAGCAATTCAATTCCTTGGCTATCTTACAATGAATAAAATTATGGGTACTACCCGAATCAATCAGCACTATTACCTTTTTCCTTTTGATGTGTCCTTCTATCTTGATGGTTTGAGGAGTGGTAATTCTAGCCAATGCATTACAAGATATGTTGGATTCATTTCTTCTTTCTCTAGGGTTTGTTCCTGGTGTATATCCTCTTCTTTTGACGTTTCTTATTCCTTTGAGGGAAAAAGAAATAAGATTAATGAAAAAAAGAAAAACCAGAATTTGTATAAGGAAAGCGAAGAAAACCAGGATATGGGCAGTAGCTACAACACTTTAACTTAAGAATATTCTAAGGGTTCGATAGAAAAAGAAGAACTTGAATTAGGTGGAAGCAGTTCTTTAGGAAATTATTGCAATATCTTCCATTTGTTGAGCACATTAGGATTCAAAAACCCATCAGAAGGTTCCAACTTATCCTCAAAGGTTAATCCTAGAAGAAAATTATTTAATTTGTCTTCTCAAGAATTAAGTTTGGAGGTTATTAATGTTGTTAGAAAAGGCCTAGGGTTTGCAATTTCAACTAGGAACATCGTTGTTGAGGATATCATTTGTCGCATAGAGGATGGCATAAGTAACCTCTCTTTGGAAGATAAGGAAGCATTAAGGAAAGAATTTTCCTTCACAATGAGGAAAGCTAAAGCTCCTAAGAATAATCTAAGTAGAGAAGAACTAATTGCGTTTAGGTCTCTTCAGAGTAACGATAAAATTGTGATTCTTAAAGCAGATAAGGGAGGGGCAACCATGATCCTAGACAAAGAAGATTATATTTGTAAAATGAATGAACACCTCAATTGTGGTAGTTATAAGAAACTTAGCACTAATTCCATTCCCAAAATCATGAGAGAGCTTAAGAAAGCATTTTCAAAGTCTAGCTTGCATGAAAAGTTAAAGAAAAGATTAACTTCCTCTTGTGACACCATCCCAAAAATTTATGGGTTGCCCAAGATCTAGAAAGAAGGAGTTCCTCTTAGACCAATAGTTAATACCATTAGTTTCCCAACCTATGAACTCGCTAAGTATGTTTCCAAGATACTTAGGCCTCTTGTTGGAAATACTGATTCCTTTATCAAAGACTCCCATGATTTTATGAATCTTATAAAAAATGAGAGGGTGGACCAGGATGACATCCTAGTAAGTTAGGACGTAGTATCCTTATTCACCAAGATTACCCTCGATGAGGTTATCCAGGTTATAAAGGAGGTCATTGATCTAGAAACTCCAGGACTTGCTGAGATTTGTTTGCGGTCAACTGTTTTCACTTTCCAAGGAGGATATTATGAGCAGACATTTGGGGTGGAAATGGGATCGCCCCTCTCACCAATTGTGGCCAAATTATACATGGAATACTTTGAGAAGAAAGCCCTTGAATCATACCCTTTGAAGCCAACTTGGTGGAAAATATTCATCCATGATACCAATGTAAAATGGAATCATGGTAGGACATAGCTTGATAACTTATTTGTGCACCTTAACTCTATCTCTTCAAAAATAAAATTCACCATGGAGCTAGAGGAGAATAGGAGCATTCCATTTTTAAACGTACTTATCATCAGAAAAGAGGATGGCTCTTTAGGGCATAAGGTATTCTGGAAATCAACTCACATAGAAAGCTATCTCCATGCTAAATCCTACCATCACCCTTCCCAGATGTTTGATGTTCTAAATACTCTTGTTATTAGAGCCCTTCGAATTTCTGACTCTGAGCATCTAGACGAGGAAAATAAACATTTATCTTCAGTATTTAAGGGTATAGGCTATAATGACAAGGAAATTAAAAAATATTTAGAGAGAGATGAAAGGAAGGTGTTATCACAAGAGCCTTAGGCTCAAAACCAACCTCAGTGTGCTAGGGTATTCATACCATATATTCGAGGGGTAACAAATAAGATTCCCAAAATTCTAAGAAAGAGGGACATAGTCACATAGTTCTTAGCACCCGGAACAATTAAACAAGGAATGAGGTCAGTCAAGGATAATATTGATGTACATCAACTCAAAGGAGTTTATAAAATTATTTTTTCTTGTGGCAAGGGTTACATTGGTGAAACTGGTTGTTCACTGTAGAAATGACTAAAAGAACATGGAGCAGATATTAAGAATGGAAGGTCTCGTACTTCAACCCTGGCAAAAAATTCCTCAAAAACTAAGCACTATGTTTGCTTAGAAGATGCCTCAATTATCACAAGGTAGGAACAATATCATAGATGAAAGATTAGGGAGGCTCTTGAGATTATAAAGCATCCACAGAATCTCAATGGGGACAATGGTATAGAAATCAGTGGAAGTTGGCTACCTTTAATCACGCAAATCAGGATGCCCAATTCATCTCAGGTATAACAACTCAGGTAACTGTTCTCCTCTCTAGCCTTCTAATCTTATATTATAAATAAGAATTAA